>MU249684.1:32702-287380 GCA_018977245.1 Lethenteron camtschaticum | reverse complement strand
TCTCACCCCCTCTCACTCACCCCCTCACCCCCACCCACCCTCCCTCCTCACCCTCTCACTCTCACCCTCTCACTACACCCTCTCACTAACCCTCACACCCCTCACTAACCCTCTCACCACCCCTCTCACACTCACCATCTCACCCTCTCACTCCTCTCACTCACCCTCTCACTCACTCTCACTCACCTCTCACTCACTCCACTCACCCTCCTCACTCACCCCTCACACCCTCACTCCCGCTCTCACTCAACCTCTCACTCACCCACTCCATCACCTCTCACACCCTCTCACTCACCCTCTCATCACCCTTCACACCCTCTCACTCACCCCTCACTCACCTCTCACTCACCCTCTCACCCTCACCTTTCACACCCCCCCTCTCACTCACCATTCTCACCACCTCTCACCCCTCTCACTCACCCTCCCACCACCCTCTCACTCACCCTCTCACTCACCTCCATCCACTCACCCACCACTTCTCACTCACCCTCTCACTAACCTCTCACTCACCCTCTCACTCACCACTCCCTCACCCTACACACTCACCCTCTCACTCACCCCCTCACTCACCCTCTCACTCACCCCTCACTACCCTCTCACTCACCTCTCCCTCACCCTCTCACTCACTCACCCTCTCACTCACCCTCTCACCCTCTCACTCACCCACACCACCCTCTCACTCACCCTCTCACTCACCTCTCCTCACCTCTCACTCACTCCCCTCTCACTCACCCTCTCACTCACCCTCTCACTCACCCTCTCACTCACCCTCCACTCACCCTCTCACTCACCTCCTCACCCTCACTCATTCTCCCCTCTCACTCACCCTCTCACTCACCTCTCACTCACCCTCTCACTCACCCTCTCACTCACCACCTCACTCTCTCACTCACCTCCACCCTCTCACTCACCCCCCCCCTCTCACTCACCCCCCCCCTCTCACTCACCCCTCCTCACCTCTCACTCACCCTCTCACTCATCCTCTCACTCACCCTCTCACTCACCCTCTCACTCACCCTCTCACTCCCCTTCCTCACTCATCTCCCTCCCCTCTCACTCACTCACCCTCTCACTCACCCTCTCACTCACCCTCTCACTCCCCTCTCACTCACTCTCTCACTCACCCTCTCACTCACTCACCCTCTCACTCACCCTCACTCCCCTCTCACTCACCATCTCCCTCACCCTCTCACTCACTCACCCTCTCACTCACCCTCTCACTCACCCTCACTCATCCTCTCACTCACCCTCTCACTCACCCCCCACTCACCTCTCACTCACCCTCTCACCCTCTCACTCACCACCCCCCTCTCCCTCACCCACCCCCTCTCACTCACCCTCTCACTCACCTTCTCACTCCCCTCACTCATCCTCATCACTCACCCTCTCACTCACCCTCTCACTCACCCTCCTCACCTCTCCTCACTCATCTCCCTCCCCTCTCACTCACTCACCCTCTCACTCACCCTCTCACTCACCCTCCACTCACCCTCTCCCTCACTCATCTCACTCCCCTCTCTCCTCACCCTCGTCACTCACCCTCTCACTCACCCTCTCCTCACCTCTCCCCTACCCTCTCACTCACTCACCCTCTCACTCACCTCTCCCTCACCCTCCACTCACTCCCCTCCTCACTCACCCTCTCACTCACCCTCTCACACTTTCGCGTGTGCACGGGTTTGGCGCATTGCGGGGTTTAGAATGTCACGGCGAGCGGGGAGAGACGAGAGAGCAGAGGATGAGCGGGGAGAGATCAGAGGGAGGGAGAGGGGAGAGAGATACAGGGAGAGCAGCGAGGGAGTTATACAGATGGAGAGCAAACAGAGACGGGAAGGTGAAGAGTGGGAGAGAGGAAAGAGAGCGCTCAGAGCGAGATGAGAATAGAAGAGTACGAGGGAGCAGAGGCACGGGGAGAGAGAGAGGAAAGCGCGGGAGAGGGGGGAGAGCGGAGAGGCAGGGGAGAGTCGAGGGAAGGAAATTCTCTTCGTGAGATGAAAATAAACGCGAGCGGGGAGTCGCGCTGACGGGATGTGTCCAGAGCCCCTCCCCGTGACTCCCCCCCCCGTGACTCCCCCCCCCGTGACTCCCCCCCCGTGACTCCCCCCCCGTGACCCCCCCGTGACTCCCCCCCCNGTGACTCCCCCCCCGTGACTCCCCCCCCCCGTGACCCCCCCCCCCCCCCGTGACTCCCCCCCCGTGACCCCCCCCCCCGTGACTCCCCCCCCCGTGACTCCCCCCCCGTGACCCCCCCCCGTGACTCCCCCCCNGTGACTCCCCCCCCCGTGAGTGACTCCCCCCCCCGTGACCCCCCNGTGACTCCCCCCCGTGACTCCCCCCCCCCGTGACCCCCCCCCGTGACTCCCCCCCNGTGACCCCCCCCCGTGACCCCCCCGTGACTCCCCCCCCCGTGACTCCCCCCCCCCCCGTGACCCCCCCCCCCGTGACTGCGTCTCTTGACCGCGTCACGTCACGCGCTGCCCGCNTGCCCCCCCCGGCATCGCTTCCTTCCCTNTGCCAACGCCCCCGGATTCCTCACTTCCCGTGACAGATCACACACCAGCGGCAGCAGCGGCAGCAGCAGCGGCGGCAATGGGCGAGCGAATTAATTAACCCATAACCCCTGAGCGATGTGACCTTGAATGGACACGACGTGTAACATGATAGACGACATTTCGGGCGCTGGCCCTTTTCTCAAGGCACATCCCTCTGCCAGCTCTGATGTGCTGGTCCCATATCACGGGTGGGGTGGGTGGGGGTCACGCTGAATCTGTGGGGGGTACGGGCCCCCCAAAACCAACCCCTCCCCTCTCGCCACCCCCCTCCCCTACCTTCCTGACCCAGCCCTGCCCTTTCCTGCCCTCCGCTGCCCACACCCCGCCAGCCGTAGGATGTGAAACAGATTTCGGGTTCGTGTGGAGCCGGAGGGAAGGAGGAGGGGGAGGGGGAGCGGGGCCCAAGGGAGATTGGGGATTGGGGGGGGCCGGGGGGCGATGTTTTCGCTGACTCAGAAAAAAAAAACCCGAGTCGAACCCGTGCACACGTAAGCGTGTGTGTGCGCGTGTGTGTAAGTGTGTAAGCGTGTGTGTAAGCGTGTGTGTAAGTGTGTAAGCATGTGTGTGTGTAAGCGTGTGCGTGTGTGTGCGTGTGCGCGTGTGTGTGTAAGCGAGGGTGTGTGTGTAAGCGTGTGAGTGTGTAGGTGTTGTGTAAGCGTGTAAGTGTGAGTGTGTGGTGTGTGTAAGTGTGAGTGTGTGGTGTGTGTAAGTGTGAGTGTGTAGGTGTTGTGTAAGTGTGTAAGCGAGTGTAGTGGCGAGCGGCGACCCGAGTTCGATTTCCCTCCCAAGGCCAACACCATCAGTGACGACTTTCTGAACCGGTCCGGGGCCTCCCCTGGCACGACTCAGCCTCAAACGAGTACCTGGTGCGGTGTGTAAAACACCGACACTGGGGAGACAAAGGCGTCGGGAGTGGTGCTGGCCACCCACCCAACGTGTGCCGCGCTGACCTTTAAAAGGTACTCGCCAACAGCACTCGCCCCAAAAATCAGATAAGGCTATACGGAGGATCTTTGTCTTTGTATTCTAGGGTCTTTGATGTGTGTGATGTATGTCTGTGATATGTGTGTAAGCGTGTATGTAATCGTGTGCGTGTGTAAACGTGTGTGTGTGTGTGCGTGTGTGTGTGTGTGTGTGTGTAAGTGTGTGTGTGTGTGTAAGGGTGTGTGTGTGTGTGCGTGCGTGTGTGGCCAGCATCTCCTGCTTTATCGACCTCGTCAAGGCCCTTGATGCCATCTGTATGCCAGGGCTCGGGGTTGTTCTCCGTGCTTCAGGGCTCTCGCTCTACTCTCAGCTCCCAGTCGTCGAGGGCATCAAAGCTGCGTGGCCGGGAGTCGGAGCCATTTTCTCTTTACCTTGTGGTGCGGACACGGGGATTGTCCACTGCTCCACGCAGTAAGTGGGCTCCACACATTACGTGGCGAGGAGATGTTAACTTCCCCGCCTGGTATAGAGGATGGTCGTGGGTTCGATCCCAGCCCTGACGACAATATATATTCGGAGTTTGCATGTTCTCCCCGTGGTAGTGCGAATAAGCCACTTTGTTGAGATATCATTTGTGATAGCCAGGTCACTTGTGAAAAGGAGCTACTCAACTCAGTGGGCCTCACCTGGTAAATAAGGAATAGTTTAGTTTAATAGTTACAATTTTTACATCTCTTTGAACACGTAGTTCGAGAAGCTTTCAATGGCTGTACCCATAGGAATTTTCATTTGGTATAAAGGTGGGGCCTTACCTATCAGCCCCACAAAAACACAAAGCACGTGCTTTGGTGTATCATGTCATCAATTACTCCACCCTCAACTCCCCGTGAGTGACGGAGCAGTTGTGGAGAGAGTGGAGAGGTTTCCTTACTTGGGCAGTGAGCTTATGACCAACTCCGGTTTGCCAGCAGATCTCTCACTGCGATTCAGTCGAACAGCATGATATGTTCGGCTGCGTGACGCTGCGTAGAATCTACCTGGTCTGTCGCCACGCACGAAGCTCCGGGTCTTCTCGGCCACGGCCATGCCCTCTCTTCTCTATGCTTGCGAAACGTGGAGCCCTCTAAAGGAACGTCTGTCGCGGTTTCAAACATTCAGGCTGGCCTGTTTACAATCCATCCTGGATTTGACCAGGCTGGATTGCGTGAGGATTTCTCAGATCCTTGAAATATCTGTACACCGTCCCATCAGTGAGCTCCTCCACCAGGCGAGGCTGCGTTGGCTGGGTCATGTAGCCNGCAGGCCCAGCCACCGCATGCCCAAGCAGCTTCTGTTTGGCCGCATAGAGGGGTTAAACGGGCGCGGCCCTGGCTAGAAAAGAGATGGACTGATGTGGTACAGGAGAATGTGGATCTGAGTGGACTTGCCGAAGACTAGTACTAGCGATGTCAAGACCGTCCTCTCTGGAAGAGGCGCATTAAGACGCTACTGGGCAGTTGGAGGCAGTCGCCCTCCAGAAAAAGCGGAGGGCAGAGGACAACGCTCACAACAACGAGCGGAGCGCTGGGGGGATAACACGCTGCAAGTTGGCACAGTAGAGGGCACAGGTGGGGCATCTGTTAGTCATCTCAGTCAGCCAACGCATGGTACCTGCCAGGTCTATCCCGTACCTCCTATCAGCGAGCCTTCGACAATTAACGTGGCCTCAATGTGCACCTAGCCTGGCACAAGCACCGTGATGACGTCACCACCACTTAGTGGCGAATGACGCCTGTTGTTGTGTGTATGTGCTGTATGTTGAACCTATTTCGCACCGTGCATAGCCCACCGTGCCAGTCAGAGGTGCGGGGAAGGAAACAATCTAAACTGATGGATATGTCTGTTGAAGGCTATACGGGGGATCTTTGTCTATTGCTGCATGTATGTGATATGTGTATGGGAGTTTGATGTTTGTTTCTGATGTGCGTGTGTGCGAGTCTGAGAGTGTGTGTTGTGTGTGTTGTTTTGGTGATACGTGTTCGTGAGGGTGTGATATGCATCTACTGTATACATGGGGAGCGGTAGTGCAGTGGTTTGCGCACTCCCCTTTGAACCCCGCGACCCGAGGTCAATTCCCGCTCACGGCCAATAAGTGACGATTATTTGAACCGGTCCTGGGCCGATCCTAGGTAGACTCAGCCTCAAGTGAGTATCCAGTACGGGGTGGCCGCTACAGTGGTGAGTGGTTTTTCAGAGGTCGTGGGTTCGATTTCGACGCTGATCTCCCTTACCACGTGGAGTTGTGGGCACGCTCTCCCGCGGTCGTGTGGATTGTTCTCCGAGTTCCCCGGATGTTCTCTCCATGTTTAGAAACATGCGTCTCGAGATTTTGGCTGTCATAAATTTCCGCACAGGCCACTTTTGGCTCGTGTCGCCTCTGGAAAGGAGTTATCTAGTTAAGAGGGGCATTACCTTGTAAAATAAAAGTAGTTTAGTTTGTTTTGTTTAGTAAAACATCAGCGCTGGGGAGACAAAGACGGCTGGGCGTGCCGCTGGTCACCCACCCCTCGTGTGCCGTGCCGGCCTTCATAGGTGCTACTAACAGCACTTGCCCCAACAGTCTGTATTTGTGTGTGTGAACGTATGGGGAGCGGTGGTGCAGCGGTTAGCGCGCTGCGCTATGAACCTGGCAACTCCCGAGTTCTATTCCCGCTCACGGCCACCTACACCAGTCACGATTATCTGGACCGGTCCTGGGCTTCCTGTAGTTCGACTCAGCCTCAAATGAGTACCGCATCTGGTGCGGCGTGTAAACATCAGCACAGGGAGCCAAAAGCGACCGGACGTGGTCCCTCGTGTGCCATGCCGGCCTTCATAGGTGCTACTCGCTAGCAGCACTTCCCCCAAAACTCTGCAAATAATATACGGGGGACCTTTGTCCGTTCTCTGTGAATGTATGAGTGTATGACCGTGTGTGAGTGTGTCTGTGTGACTGTGTGTGAGTGTGTGCGTAGCCACTTCCTGCCAGGCTCCCCGGAATGTGTGTGCGTGTGAGAGCGAGGCGCTGCGTGTGTGTGTCTCTATGTTTTTTGTCTTTGTGTACCTGTGTGTGTGTGAGTGTGTGTGAGTTGTTGAGTGTGTGTGTGTATTTCGGGGAGCGGTCGTGTAGCGGTCAGCGCACTGCGCTACGAACCCGGCGACCCGAGTTCGATTCCCGCTCACGGTCAACACCAGTGATAATTTTAACCAGTCCTGGGACTCTCCTAGGTCAACTCAGCCTCAAATGACTACCTAGTGCGATGTGTAAACATCGCCATTGGGGAGATAAAGGCGGCCGGGCGCGGTGCTTGCCACCCAACTCCCTCGTGTGCCGTGACTACCTTCCATAGGTGCTCGCTAACAGCACTTGCCCCTACAATCTGTAAGGCTGTACGGGGATCTTTGTATTGTGTGTCTCTGTATGTGTGTGTTTATCTATGTGTATTTGTCTCTGTGTATGGCATGCGTGTGTGTGTGTGTTCCTGCCTTCATAGATGCTCGCTTGCCCCAACAGTCTGTTAAAGACTATACGGGGCCTCTTTGCCTTTGTGTCTGTGTCTGTGTGATGTTGTGTCTGCGTGTGGTTTGTGTGTCTGTCTGTGTCTGTGTGATGTTGTGTCTGCGTGTGGTTTGTGTGTCTGTGTGTGTGAGAGTGATGTTGTGTCTGCGTGTGGTTTGTGTGTCTGTGTGTCTGTGTGATGTTGTGTCTGCGTGTGGTTTGTGTGTCTGTGTGTGTGTGAGAGTGATGTTGTGTCTGCGTGTGGTTTGTGTCTGATTGTGCGTGAGTGATGTCTGCGTGGGGAGCGGTGGCACAGTGGTTAGTGGCACTGCGCGTCGAACCCAAGCCACCGCGGTTCCATTCTGATCGGCCACGGCGAACGTGAGCGGCTGATATCTGAAGCCCGATATCGATTCAGCTTCACAATCGTACCTGCTGCGTGGTGCGTGGTGTGTGTAGGTGTGTGTGTGTGTGTAGGTGTGTGTGTGTAGGTAGGTGTGTGTGTTGTGTGTGGTGTGTGGTGTGAATGTGTGGTGTGTGTGTGTGTGTGGGTGTGTGCGTGGTGTGTGTGGTGTGTGTGTGGGTGGGTGTGTGTGTGGTGTGTGTGGTGCGTGTGTGTGGTGTGTGCGTTGTGTGTGGGTGTGTGTGTGTAGGTATGTGTGTTATGTTTGTAGGTGTGTGTGGTGCGTGTTGTGTGCTGTGTGTAGGTGTGTGCGTTGTGTTGGTGTATGCGTGGTGTGTGTGTGTGGTGTGTGTAGGTGTGTATGTGGTGTGTGTTTTGTGTGAGACAGAGTTCCTGTGCCAGCCTTCATAGGTGATACTCGTCAACAGCACTTGCCCCAACAGTCTGTTGAGGCTATAGGGGGATCTTTGTCTTTGTTGCATTGCAGTGTTCGTGGGAAGCCGCGGTGAAGGCGCTGCGCTACGAACCCGGCCACCGAGTTCGATTCTCGCTCACGGCCAACACCGGTGACGATTATCTGAACCGGTCATGGGCCTCCCTCGGTCGACTCGGCCTCAAATGAGTACCTGGTGCAGTGTGTAAACATCGCCACTGGGGAGACAAAGGCGGCCGGGCGTGGTGCTGGCCACCCACCCCCTCGTGTGCCGTGTCGGCCTTCATAGGAGCTGCTCGCTAACAGCACTTGCCCCAACAGTCTAAAGGCTACACGGGGGATCTTTGTCTTTGTGTAAGTGTGAGTCTTCACGCCGTGGTGTGTGTGCCAGACGTGGGGTAGGGGGAGTTTGGGATGACGTCACCCCGTATGACGTCACCCCCCCACCTTACCCCCTTTGGAGGCGACGTCTGGATTAAAAATTACAGAGCGGTGCCAGTGTGAGTTTGTGTGTGCGCGTGTGTGTGCGTGTGTGTGTGTTGTATGGGAGAGACAAAGGCGGTCGGGCGTGGTGCTGGGCCACCCACCCCTTCATAGGTGCTGCTCGCTAACAGCACTTGCCCCACCAGTCTGTCATTATACGGGGGAGCTTTGTCTTTTGTACGCGTGTGTGAGCGAGTGGGTGCTAATTAGTGATCGCTCCACCCCTCGCCAGCCACCAACACGCGGAGCGGTCCCCGTGTCCTGCACCGCAACCCCAGCGCCGTGTCTCCCCCTCCATCCCGTGTCTCTCTGTGTCTCTCGTGTCTCCCGGTGTCTCTGTGTCTCTCTGTGTCTCCTCCTCCTTCCCGTGTCTCCCCCTCNCCTTTNCCCGTGTCTCCTATTTATCCACATGTCAGTGTGTGTCCGTATGTTATGTGTTAGTTTGTGTGTCAGTGTTTTGGTGTGTTAGTTTGTGTGTCAGTGTGTTGGTGTGTGTGTCAGTGTGTGTCAGTGTGTTGGTGTGTGTGTCCGTATGTTGATGTGTTAGTTTGTGTGTCAGTGTGTGTGTGTGTGTCAGTGTGTAGATGTGTGGTGTGTGTCAGTGTGTGTCAGTGTGTGGATGTGTGGGTGTGTGTCAGTGTGTGTCATGTGTGTGGATGTGTGTGNTGGTGTGTGTGTCAGTGTGTATCCGATGTTGATGTGTGTGTGTGTGTCAGTGTGTGGATGTGTGTATCAGTGTGTGGATGTGTTAGTGTGTGTGTCAGTGTGTGGATGTGTGTCAGTGTGTGTATGTGTGTTAGTGTGTTGATGTGTGTTAGTGCGTGTGGATTAGTGTTTGTGTGTGGACGTGTGTGTTCGTGACGATTATCCGAATTGGTCCTGGGCCTCCCCTAGGTCGACTCGGCCGCAAATGAGTACATGGTGTGGTGTGTAAACATCGCCACTGGGAGACAAAGGCGGCCGGGCGTGGTATTGGCCACCAACCCCCTCGTGTGCCGCGCCGGCCTTCACAGGTGCTACTCGCTAGCAGCACTTGCCCCACAGTCTGTTCAGGCTACACGGGGATCTTTGTCTGCGCGAGTTGCGTGTGTCGCTGTCTGAGTTGGGAGTCTGGCACTCGCAGTGGGCACTGACACCCACCCGCTTGTGACTCGCGAAATGTCAGCGGACCCCCCCCTCCTCCTCTGCTCACTCACACCCAGACCCCCCCCCACGTCCCCTCCCCTCCTACACCCCCATCTCACACACAGAGCCGGCCCCTCTGCGTGCGAGTTGTGTTTGCGAGCGCCTATTGAGGCATCTCGTCCTATTGAGAGATGTTGACTCGCACGCACTCACAAAGACCCCCCCCCACCACCACCCCGTATAGCCTGAACAGACCATTGGGCAAGTTCTGTTAGCGAGCACGAGCGAGAGGGGAGGGGGGCTAACACCACGCTCGGCTGAAAAACACACAGTTCTTATTTAAGGCTGAGTTGACCTAGGAGGGAGGCTCAGGTGAACCCGGCTCCGATATTCGTCAGTGATGTTAACCGCGAGCGCGGTTTGGTAACGCAGTGCGCTAATCACTGCGCCACCGCTCATTACACTCTTGACACACGCGCACACACAACACAATGAGGCATATACTCCGAGGTGACCGCGACGTCCGTGCCAGGCTAGATACATTTAGAGGCCGTCATATTAAGCGAGGAAAGCTCTCTCTGCTGGCAGGCGTTCACCATGCGTTGACTGACTGAGATGTCTGGCAAGATGCACCACCTGTGATTCCCGCTGTGCCAACTTGCCACGTTTTACCCGCCCGGCGCTCTGCTCATTGTTGTGAGCGTTGCTCCTCCGCCCTCCGTTGTTGCCGGAGGGCGACTGCCTCCAACACACCAGGAGCGTCCTTCACAAAACTCCTCCACGGAGGCCGACATTGACACCGCCGCTAGCAGTCATCGGCACCTCTCCTCCAGCCCGTGGAGCCGCGCGGGCTGCACGACCCAGCCAACGCAGCCTCCTCGCCTGCCCGAGGAGCTCACCGATGGGACCTTGTCCAGATCTTTCAAAGATCTCCGAGTTACCCACACAATCCCATCAAGTTCAACCCAGGGTGGATCGGAGGCAGGCCAGCCCGTTTTGATTTTTTAACTTCTTAAACCGGCCTGAATGCTTCCTTTAAAGGGCCGGACGTTTCGCAAATCGTCGAGGAGGGAGGGCTACATGGTAGCCAAGACTCGGTTAGGCTCCACGCAGCGTCACACAGCTGATGCAACGCACAAGACAAAGATGCCCGTATAGCCTTAACAGCCTGTTGGGGCAAGGGTTGTTAGCGAGCAACTTCTGTGAAGGGCGTCACGGCACACGCCCGGCCGCCTTTGTCTCACACCTCCCCCCATCCCCAGAGGCGATATTTACACACCACACGCATCAGGGACTCATTTGGGGCTGAGTCGACCTAGGGGAGGAGGCGCAGGATCGATTGAGATAATCTGTCACCGGTGTTGGGCGTGAGCGAGGATCGCTAACCACTGCCCCACCGCTCCCCGTGTGCACGCGGCGTGTTGACACGGTGGTCACGTGGCAGTCCCATCGCTTCACCGCCTCCTCGTGACTGCCCCCCCCCGCGTCCCCCTTGACTCACCCCTCACCTCACCCTCTCCTCACCCCTCTCCTCACCTCACCCCCACCTCCACCCCTCACCTCACCCTCACCTCACCCCACCCTAACCACACCCCTCTCCTCACCTCCACCCTCACCCNTCTCCTCACCTCCACCCCTGTCCTCACCTCACCCCCCCACCTCACTCTCCCACCCCTTATCCGGCCCCTCACCACTCACCTCACTCCTCACCTCGTCCACCCCCACTCACCCGCCCCTCCACCCCGCCCCTCCACCCCTCCCCTCGGCTGTCTTCGGGCCAAGTCGCGTTCCTCCCTCCAGGAAATTGGGAAACGGCGGCGAGGGGGGGCGGGGCTGTGGGAGTTGAGGGGGGTCGGGGGGGGNTCGAGGGGGGATCGAGGGGGTGGGGATCGAGGGAGGGGTGGGGATCGAGGGGGGGGTCGAGGGTGGAGATCGAGGGGGGGGGGATCGAGGGGATGTGGTCTGAGCCCCCCCCCCCCCGAGAGGGATGCACTGTCCCTTCCGTGTGTGTGGGGAGCGTGGGACAGCGGTTAGCGCGCTGCGCGACAAACCGAGTTCGATTCCTGCCCGGGGCCGCCAGCGCCAGCAGCGATGATCTGAACCTGTCCTGGGCCGGCTCGAGATCGACTGGGCCTCCAGCGATTGGCTGGTGCGATGTGTGAAACAAACAAAAACACGTCTTGACTGGGGAGACAAAGGCGGTCGGGCGTGGTGCTGGCCAGACACACCGCCTCGTGCACCGTGCCAGCGCCATAGTTGCTCTCTGACAGCACTTGCTCGAGCAGTCTGTTAGAGGTGGTACGGGTGATCTTTGTAGCTGTGTGTGTGTTGTGTATTGCTGCTGTGTTGTGTGTGTGTTGGGTGTGTTGTGTTGTGTGATTGTGTGTGCACGTGTGTGTGCACGTGTGTGTGTGATTGTGTGTGCGCGTGTGTGTGATTGTGTGTGCATGTGTGATTGTGTGTTGTGTATGTGTTTTGTGTGTGATTGTGTGTGTATGTGTATGCACGTTTGTATGATTGTTGTGGGGAGCGGTCGTAGCGGTACGCGCTGCGCTACGAACCTGGCAACCGAGTTCGATTGCCGCTGACGATTATCTGAACCGGTCCTGGGCTTCCCTAGGTCGACTCGGCCTCAAATGAGTACCTTGTGCGGTGTGTAAACAACGCCACTGGGGAGACAAAGGCGGCCGGGCGTGGGGCTGGCCACCCACCCCTTCGTGTGCCGTGCCGGCCCCCATAGGTGCTCGCTAACAGCACTTGCCCCAACAGTCTGTTATGGCTATACGGGGGATCTTTGTGTATAGGTATGCGTGATTGTGTGTGTCGGTACGTGTGTGTAGGTACGTGTGTGTGTAGGTACGTGTACCTTTCCGGCCTTCATGGATGTCTGTGTGTGTGGGATGTGATGTCTGCGGTGGTTTGTGGTCTGTGTGTGAGTGATGTTGTGTCTGCGTGTGGTTTGTGTGTCTGCGTGTGGTTTGTGTGTCTGGGTGTGGTATGTGTGTGTGTGTGTGTGTAGGTGTGTGTAGGTGTGTGTATGTAGATGTGTGTAGGTGTGATTGTGTCATTTCCGCTATCGCCTCGGGTCATGCTGGGCCATGCGGTTATTATCGGAGTGTGTACCTGTGTGTGTGTGGACCTGTGTGTGCCTGTGGGGGAGTGTGTATCTGTGTGTGTGTGTGTACCTGTGTGTGTGTCCGTGTGTGTGCGTGTACCTGTGTGTGTGCCTGTGGGGGAGTGTCGGTACCTGTGTGTGGGTACCTGTGTGTGTACCTGTGTGTGTGTGTGTACCTGTGTGTGTGCGCGCACACACGCCGACTCAGCCTCCAATGATTACTCGCTGCGATGTGTAAACATCGCCAATGGAGAGACAAAGGTGGCCGGGCGTGGGTGAGTTGGCCACCCACTCATTTGCCGTGACGGCACTTGCCCTTACAGCCTGCGTAGGCTACACGGGACACCTTTGCCTCTGTGTGCGTGGGAGAACTTTATTGACACTGGGCACAATCTGGGGGGGAGTGGAGGGTGCGTCTTACTTTCCGGTAAGCATGACAGTAGTCGCGGTGAGTGATGGCCAGCCTCCTCCGCGTAACGCGAGGAGGAGGAGAGGAGGGGTGGAGAGGGGAGGAGGGAGGAGGAGGAGGAGGAGAGGGGAGGAGAGAGGGGGAGGAGGAGAGGAGGAGAAGGAGAGGAGGGGTGGAGAGGAGGGGTGGAGAGAGGGAGGAGGAGAGGAGGAGAGGAGGAGGAGAGGAGGGGTGGAGAGGGAGAGGAGGAGGAGAGGAGGAGGAAGAGAGGGAGGAGGAGAGGAGGAGAGGGGAGGAGAGGAGGGGTGGAGAGGGAGGAGGAGAGGAGGGCGCGCAGGATGTGAGTGGGGGAGCGAGCGAGGGGGGAGCGGACAGGATGTGAGTGGGGAGAGGGCGAGTGGCGGTGAGTGGGACTGCGCGCTCGGCGTGAGCGCACGGAGATCGTCGCAGTGCTCGGAGCGAGTGGTGTGGAGGGGAGTGGGAGTGCGGGAGAGCGGTCGTGGGGAGTGGGAGTGCGGGGAGGCGGGGGCGGAGAGAGAGCGCGCAGGATGCGAGAGTGCGGAGTCGAGAAACGGAGAGAGGGGGAGTAGGGGAGTAGGGGGAGTAGCGGGAGTAGGGGAGTAGGGGAGTAGGGGAGTAGGAGNAGTAGGAGGGGGACTTCGGGACGGTTGAGAGAGCGGGAGAGAGGTGCTTGTGGAGTTTGGGAGTGTGGGGAGAGTCAGCGGAGGAGAGTGGCGAGAGAGTGGGGAGTGCGGGAGCGGGCGGGCAGTGCTGCGGGNTAGAGGTTGGAGAGCGTGGGGAGAGAACTCGAGCGAGTGGAGAGGAAGTGAGTCATTCACCCCTTCGCCTCGCATCCTCGACAGCCACCCACCCACCACCGCTCACCATCTCTGCGCTGTATCATCACGTTAAGCCGCGGGCTCCCCTCTCGCCCTGTCATCCTGATCTCGTAGCGAGTTGTGCGCGGTGAGTGTGAGGCGAGTGGTGAGTTATGGTGAGCGTTGAAGCGTGTGGTGAGCTCGGGTGGGGTGTATAGGGAGCTATGGTGAGTGTTGTGGTGAGTGTTGCCCCTCTCGTGGCCCCTCCGTGCCCTGACTTCTCTCCGATGCCCCTGGGTGCGCAGGTCGCCGAGCGGTGAACAGAACGGCTAGCGAGCCGGCGAGTTGGCGAGCGAGGCGATAAGTGAGGCGCGGGTGAGCGAGATGTCGGAGGCCCTGGACTGCGGCCGCTGCGGCCGCTCGCTGCTGGGGGGCCGCTACGCGCTGGGCCCGCAGGGCGCGCCGCACTGCCTGCCCTGCTACGACTCGCACCTCGCCAGCTCCTGCGAGCGCTGCAGCAAACCCATCGGCTGCGGCTCCAAGGTGAGCGCCACGACACTCGCCGCGACACTCAACGGGAACTCGCCGCGACACTCGCCGGGAACTCATCGACACTCACCGGGAACTGACCGGGAACTCATCGACACTCACCGGAAACTCACCGGGAACTCATCGACACTTACCGGAACTCGCCGGGAACCCATCAACACTCGCCGGGAACTCGCCAGGAACTCACCGGGAACTCACCGATACTCACAGGGAACTCGCCGACACTTACTGGGAACTCGCCGGGAACTCACCGACAACGCACCGGGAACGCACCGGGAACTCACCGGGAACTCACCAACACTCACCGGGAACTCACCGGGAACTCACCGACACTCACCGACAACTCACCGATAACTCACCGACACTCACCGATAACCACCGACACTCACCGGGAACTCACCAGGAACTTACCAACACTCACCGGGAACTCACCGGGAACTCACCGACACTCACCGGGAACTCACCGGAACTCATCGACACTCGCCTGGAACTCGCCGGGAACTCACTGCCACTCGCTCTATGGACACTCACTTGGTTCCTTCTCCTCCCCGTACCCACCCCCCCCCCCCTCTTCGTGAGTCTGCACTGACGATAGCTCCTCTGCCTCGCCAGAGCTCACCTCACTCCCCGGGTCTCACCTCAAGTCCGCTACCCTCACCTGGCCTCACCTGGCCTCACCTTGCCTCAACGGCGCTCACAATCACACTCCTGCATGTCCCTGTGCCCTGCTCAGACACACCTGGTCCCACCTGGTCCCACCTAGTCCCACCTGGTCTCACCTGGTCCCACCTGGTCCCACCTGGTCTCACCTGGTCCCACCTGGTCCCACCTGTGCCCTGCTCGACATACCTGGTCCCACCTGGTCCCACCTGGTCTCACCTGGTCGGTCTCACCTGGTCCCGCCTGGTCTCACCTGGTCCCACCTGGTCCCACCTGTGCCCTGCTCAGACACACTTGGTCGCACCTGGTCCCACCTGGTCCCGCCTGGTCTCACCTGGTCTCACCTGGTCCCACCTGGTCCCACCTGTGCCGGCTGTCTCGCCTGGCCGCGCGAGACGTGGGTGTGCCTGTCTGCAAGTTCCCGCCTGCCGCAGATTACTCACTCGGCACCCGGGAGCCGCGTGCTGACCCACCCCGTCTCCCCCCACCTCCCCGTGTGCCCCCCCCCCCNGTGTCTCTCTGGTCTCCATTCCCCCATTTCTCTCGCGTCTCCCCACGCCTCACCACCCCTCCCTCCTCCCTCTCCCCCCTCTGCTCCCCGCCCTTCCCTCCTCCTCCTCCTCCACCCCATCCCCGTTCTATGTTGCCTCCCCTCCCACCTTTCCCCCCCTTCTCTGTCCTCCTGTCTCCTCCCCTCCCTCAAACGCCACTCTCCTCCGCCTGATCCATCGCTTCCTCCACCACTACCCCATAATCCCTCGTCCTCGTCCGTGCCCCCCCTCCCCCGCAGGAGCTGTCGTACCAGGAGCGGCACTGGCACGAGGAGTGCTTCCGCTGTGCGCGCTGCTCCGCGTCGCTGTGTGCGCAGCCGTTCCTGTGCCAGGGCGAGCAGCTGCTGTGCGGGACTGCTACTGCAGCGAGGTGGCCGAGCGCTGCAGCGGCTGCAGCAAGCCCATCGCGCCAGGTGCCACGCGGCGGCGCAACCGCGGCGCAACTACGACGCAATCGCTCGCAACTGTGACCCAACTACTCGCAACCGCAACGCAACCATGCGCAGGCGGTGCTGGTGCCGCTGCTTGTGAACGAGCGCTGACTGCTCCCCACCCTCACCCTCCCCACCCTCACCCCCCCNACCACCCTCACCCCCACCACCCCCACCCCCCCACCCCNACCACGCGCAGGCTCTCGCCGCATGGAGTACAACGACGCCAGCTGGCACGAGGGCTGCTTCGTGTGCTCGCGCTGCGACAAGCCCATCGGCTCCGGGAGCTTCGTGCCCAGGGAGGACGGCAACTTCTGCACCGCGTGCTACGAGAGCCACGTGGCCCTCCGCTGCACGCACTGCAACGAGGTGGGGGCGCGGCGGGGAAGGGCGTGGGGGGNAAGGGCGCGGGGGGGGNCACGAGGGGGCGTGCGGTGGGCAACCCGCGGTCTCGGCGTCTCGCGATGCCGAGCGTGCTGCCCGCCGGGCGGTGGAGGGGGCCCGCCGCCTCGTCCTCCGGGGTCGCCCACCGCCGGCGACGAGACGTAGCGGCGGAGCGCCGGCTCGTTGAAAAACCCCCTCCCCTCCGGTGACTCTCCGACGTGCCTCGCCCCCCACCCCGCCCCCCCCCACCCAGGTGATGAAGGAGGGGGGGTGCGCTACGAGGGGCGGCCGTGGCACCGCGAGTGCTTCGTGTGCGGGGCGTGCGGCGCGCAGCTGGCGGGGCAGCGCTTCACGAGCCGCGGGACGGCGACGGCGCCGAGCCGCTCTGCCTGGACTGCCACGCCGGCCTCTACGCCCACAAGTGCGCCGCCTGCGGCTCGCCCATCACCGGTGACGGCACGGGGGGGGTGGGGTGGGGTGAAGCGGGGGACGTGGGACGCGGGGACTTGATACGCGGTCGCACGGGGAGACGTGCAGGGGTGGGGATGAGGACGCGGGGACGCGTGGCACCGTGTCCCCGGTTTAAACGAAAGCTGAGCCCACGGGAATCCCAGGGGTGTGGGTGAGGGGGGAAGTGGTGATGACAGCTCCCCCTCCCATGTGTACGTGTGCCTTTCCGACCTTCATAAGCATTCGCGAACAGCACTTGCCCAAACAGTCTGTTAAGGGCTATACGGGGATCTTTGTCTTTGCACATAAGTATACAGGGTGTTTTAAAAAGATGGATCGAATTTGAAAGCAGCAACATGTTACAATTACACGAAAAGTAACAAACGGTTTAATGAATTATACAGTTTTTCTAACCATTTTATAAATGCTCTATATACCCTCAACCTGCTGTATGGACAACATCGAGACGATAGTTTAATTCGTCCCAAATGCCTCTCAAAGTGTCTTCTTCCACTGAAGTCACCGCTGCCGTGATTCTGTTTTGAGGTCATCCAGATTAGTCGCTAACGGTGGCACAAAAACACGGTCTTTGATGTATCCCCACAAGAAAAAGTCGCAGGGTGTGATGATGTCTGGGGATCTTGGGGCCAAGAGTGTAGCGCCAAGTCTTGGGTCCCGTGCAACCTATCCAACGTTGAGGCAGTGTGTGTCTTGCGAATGACTGAGGCTAGGGCTGTTTGTGCGCTGGGATAGGCATCTAGTGGTAATCATTTGAAACTCTATGCCCCGCCCTCGCCCCTCCCTCNATATGCCCCGCCCTTTCAAGTGGTAAGAGTTTCATTCAAGGGCGGTTCGTGGTTGCAGAGATATTGCGATTTCAAATCGGGTAGATGTTTCTTAAACACCCGGTATATTTGAGAATTGGCAAAACAACCCCCAGCTCCCCGGTCATTGGCGGTCAGTCACGTCGTGGCGACCGTGAGCAGTGCCACTGGGGGTGGGGGGTGGGTGACAATAATCGGCTTTGCCGCTGATGCGGTCAACGGGGGCTCTGGACGGTCCGAGGACTGGTGACCTGTCCATCCTCAACTAAACCACCGACAAGCCACGGAGGGGAAACAAATCCGATCAAGTCCCAGGGTGACCGGCATCTATGGTGATTCCCGGCCATAGCCAAACCTCCAGCCCTCGGGGTTCCTCCAACAAGAGCAGGAAACCACTGCGGTAGGACACGTGGAACGTCCGGACGCTCACTGCGGGGGATGAGAGGCTGCCATTCTCCATCAGGAGCTAGACCGGTACTGCCTGGACATCTGTAGAATACTGGAGGTCCCGTGGACTGATTCTGGCTCGGATCACTACGTAGGGTAGACCGTCCCGCATTCAGGGGCAGGAATCTGCCAAGCAACAGGGAACGCAGCTCCCCTCCTGAACAACAACATTCTGTTAAGACCACGCGGGGACCTCTGTCTTTGTGCGTGCGCGATTAGGCGCCGGGGAGCCAAGTTCATCTCGTTCGAGGAGCGGCACTGGCACCACGAGTGCTTCGCCTGCAAGGGCTGCAATGCTTCCCTCGCCGGCAAGGGCTTCATCGTCCAGGGCGACGACATCGTGTGTGCCGCCTGTGCCCACGACAGCTAGAGCAGTGCTCACGCACGCACGGTTAAACGCACACACGCTCACACGGGTGTGCGCGCATACGTGGAACGCGCACGTGTGCACATGCACGAACATGTGCGCGCACACACAAACACGTCAGACAGTTGTAATTGGACAATCTTATTGGACAATCGAGGTGGGAGAACTTCATTTTTGTTACAAAATTTTGGGGAAGTGCCGTTCGCGAGCGCCGACGAAGGCCGGCACGACGTGGCTCGCACCAGGCCCTTGCCAGACGCTTTACACGCACGCCACAGCAAGTGACTCATTTAAGGCCAAGTCAACCTAAGGGGAGGCCAATGTCCGGTTCGAATTCTCACCACCGATTTTAGCCACTGAGCGGGAATCGAACTCGGGACACCGAGTTTGTAGCGCAACGCACTAAACCACCGCTCCTCACAACGCACAAGGACACACACGCGCACACGTGCACACGCGCACACATGCACCTACGCACCTGAGGCTGTGTACCCAGGGCTTAGTTTAAGTACAGTAGAACCCCTCGGTAATTGGTTTCACGAAACCGTTCGTCAAGTGATTTGGAAATTTCTGTTAAAGATTTAATCGTTCCGATAGAACCGAAAGTTACAACTTGTCACCCAAACAACGTACTTCACCATATTTAAACAATGGTTATGAATACGATACTAACAACAATGTCAACACATACTTTTAAAAGAAACATGGTTAATCGACGCATTCATTCATATTGACCGTACCTACAACAGCCCGTCGTTAAACGGGAATGGTCGGTAAGCGAACGCAGTGGGCTCAGTGGAGGCCCGGTCGTGAAGCGATTAGTCACGAACAGGGGTGGTCGTGACGAGGGCTTCTACTGTACACTTTGTTGTCCAACACGCGGCTCACCACATCCTCTATGCTCCTCGCTATGGGTGCGGCTACTACACGCACTCTCTCGCTTGTACAACAACAGCCGCCATTCGCCACCAAGCCGTGGTGACGTCGCAACATAGCTTGTGCCAGGCTAGGTGCACACACACTCACGCTCGCCTTGCCGCTGCTGGAACAGCGTGGGGACACGTGGTCGAGAGATTTGACTCTGAGGATGCAACTTGAGCTGCGTGCACAAGTGAATGTGCACGCTCACCCACACGCGTGAGTGTACGTGTGAGTGTGCACACGCACGCGTGAGTGTGCGTGTGAGTGAGTGTGCACGTTCACCCACTCGCGTGAGTGTACGTGTGAGTGAGTGTGCACGCTCACCCACTCTCGTGAGTGTGGGTGAATGTGCACACTCACCCACTCGCGTGAGTGTACGTGAGTGTGCACGCTCACCCGCACACGTGAGTGTACGTGAGTGTGCACACGCACGCGTGAGTGTACGTGTGAGTGTGCACACGCACGCTGAGTGTACGTGTGAGTGAGTGTGCACGCTCACCCACACACGTGAGTGTACGTGTGAGTGAGTGTGCACGTGTGAGTGTGTACGTGTGAGTGTGCACGCTCACCCACACACGTGAGTGTACGTGAGTGTGCACGTGTAGTGGCACGTTGAGTGAGCGTGCACACGTGTGAGTGTGCACGCTCACCCACACGCGTGCGCTCGCCCTCGCGAGTCGCAGCGTCGCCTCCTTCTCCACCGCAGACCGGGCGGGTGGCTCGGTCGCCACTCGGCCAACCACCGCCACCACCACCACACCGAACACCGCAGAGACCACCACCACGACCACCACCACGACCACGACCACCACCACGACCACTACCACCACCACGACCGCCACCACCACGACCACCACCACCACGACCACCACCACCACGACCACCACCACGACTGCCACCACCACGACCGCCACCACCACCACGACCACCACCACGACCACCACCACCACCACGACCACCACCACCACGACCACCACCACGANCACCACCACCACCACCACCACCACCACGACACCACCACCACGACCACGACCACCACCACCACCACCACGACCGCCACCACCACGACCGCCACCACCACGACCACGACCACCACCACGACCACCACCACCACGACCACCACCACGACCACCACCACGACGACCACCACCACCACGACCACCACCACCACGACCACCACCACGACCACCTCACCACCACCACGACCACCACCACGACCACCACCACCACGACCACGACCACGACCACCACCACCACCACCACCACGACCACACCACCACCACCACGACCACCACCACCACCACCACGACCACCACCACCACCACCACCACGACCACCACACCACGACCACCACCNACCACCACCACCACCNACCACCACCNACGACCACCACCACCACCACGACCGTACACCGCAGTGAAGTCCCCACGGCAGCGCCGGTACCGGATCTCGGTAACGAATCCCCTCGCCGCCCGCACACGGACGATGTCGATCCCCGGACCGTCCGGTGTTGAACCCCGGAGAGGCTGCCCCCCCCCCCCCACCGAGTTTGCGTGCGCGCACCTCCCGCTCTTGCAAAAACTCCGACTGCTGCTACTATCGTGAGCATGACAACGATGATCGACGTCCAAACAGAACACGCGTCGCTTCAACAGCCGCCCGCAACGCTCGCCCCTCGCTCGCGCGCAGCCTGCTCTCCCGTGTCATCAGGTGACCTCCCCGTGTCGTCACGTGACCTCCCGTGTCGTCACGTGACCTCCCTGTGAGTCATCCTCGGTGCACGCGGGGAACCCTGCGATGCAGCGGCAGCAGCAGCCGCCTCTAGAACACGGACAGAGGAGTTGCGGACGACACGTCACGCGACGAGTGAGCGAGCGACTGTGCGAGTGAGCGAGTGAGTGAGTGAGCGTGCGCGCAGTGCGGGCTGCGGCAGCGGACCGCGTGGCGACGGGGACTGCTGGAGACGGGAGCCGCGTGTTCCTTGGCGAGCGAGCGACGGCCTCGCCGCGAGGTCGCGCGCCCCGCGAAGCGCCGGTGGATATTGCTGATCCCCCCCCCCCATGCTTTCTCGCGATATTTTTGCTGTTGCCAAAGATAATTTGTAACCAAAAATAAAATCCTCCTGAATGTTTGACCGCGGTAAGACAGCCGCCGCAGAGCGCGCTTCCTCCCCTGGCCACGGCTCGTCAGCGGCAGGGTTTTGGCCGATCGCCAAAACCCTGCCGCTGGCGTGGTGGCACCGGTGATGCTTTAAGAGAGAGGGGGGGGGGGTCACGCGGCGCGGCCCACGGTGACCCTCGATCCGGCGTCTCCCGAGCTCACGGCCATCGTCCACGTCGTCGATCAGCCATGGTCCACCCACTGCTGGATGAGGGCCCCCACCACGACCCTTGCCACGCGTCGCGGTCTTGCGATGTGGATGGAACGATCCGCGCAGCGCTTGCACGGATGTCGTCGCTCCGTCTTCGAGTGGACGTGCCTCCCGCACTGCTCAGGCCTCCCGCCCTTGCCCAAGAAGTGCCCCCCCCCCCCCCCCACGGAGTATTCTTGACGGCCATCGCGCTCTCTCCCAAGCGCCCACGCTGCTGGGCGTGGCCCACGGTGTCACGTGGTACCGGTCGACCCGCCGAGACGGGAGATCGCGTTGTGGTCGGTTCGTGTCCCGTCGGTCGCTCGTGCCGACTTCCCGGAGCAGCGTCCACCACGGGAGGAAGTCCACCTCGTGTCATGGGCGCGACCCCACCGTGACCCTCGGTCACCCATCACTGCTATCCAGGCTGGATCCTGGTGACCCCCCCCCTCCACGTGACCCCATCACTGCCGGTGCCGATGACTCCCCCGCTTGGCTGTGCGGTGTGACCCCGTTTGTGGTGACGCTTGTTTGGCTGGGCTCCGGGTGGTGGTGGTGGTGGTGGTGGCGCTCATTAGCTGCTCGTCATCTCATTAACCTGCCAGCTCATTAACACCCCGCCCACCCTGCCTCCCCACCGCCAGGCTGAGGCATGAGGCTGGTGGTGGGGGCAGTGGGGGGGGGGGGCTACGTGTGGTGCCTGTGCCGTGTGGTGCCTGTGCCGCGTGGTGCGTGCGTGGTGCCTGTGCCGTGTGGTGCCTGTGCCGCGTGGTGCGTGCGTGCGTGCCAATGCCGGCCGTGACATTCGGTTGGCGTTCGCCGACATGCAGAGGACGTTTGGTGAGATTCGGTGGGATTTTGGTGAGGGTTTCCGGTAATATTTTGGGGGTTGAGAGATTTGGCGTGCAGTAGGTGATCGTGGGTGACATTCTGCGAGATGCCTCGTCTATTTGAGATTTGGTGAAGGTTCATTGAAATTCGGTGAGATTTTTTTGGTGAGATTTGGAATTTGCGACGGGCTAAATTCGGCGAAGCTCGGCGAGTCCGGTGAGAATCGGTGACATTTGGTGAGATTTGGCAATCGGCGTGGCTCGGCAAGAGGCTCTCTTGGCCCCGAGTCCTCGGCACGCACGCTCCCACGCACGCTCCCATGCACGCACCGCGGCACTTTCTCAGTTGACTTTTTTATTATTTACATTTTATTGCCAAAAAAGATATATCTCTCTCTCTCTTGTTGCGTTCATAATGTCAAAGCAACGCTGTGTGCGCATGTGCGTGTGCGCCTATGGTGACGCACACCGCTTTCTGTGTGCGAACTCTGCTCTTGGACAATAAAAGTTTTGTTTGCAACTTGAGCGGCGGTGGCGTCATTCTGCGCTGTGGGGTTGGTGGTCTGCAGAAGCCCAGAGCTCCCATACTCGACACGCAATATTGCGCTCTTGTGGTTCGCTGTGAACTCGGTGTGTGCGCGCGGCCTGCGCCAATGCTGCTGTGGCAGCGGTGGTGGTCGTGGTGGTGGTGGTGGTCGTGGTGGTGGTGNTGGTGGTCGTGGTGGTGGTGGTGGTGGTCGTGGTGGTCGTGGTGGTGGTGTGGTGGTCGTGGTGGTCGTGGTGGTGTGGTGNTGNTGGTGGTCGTGGTGGTGGTGGTGTCGTGGTGGTGGTGGTGGTGGTGNGGTGGTGGTGTCGTGTGGTGGTGGTGTCGTGGTGGTGGTGTGGTGTGGTCGTGGTGGTGGTCGTGGTGGTGGTGGTGGTCGTGGTGGTGGTGGTGGTCGTGTGTGGTGGTGGTGGTCGTGGTGGTCGTGGTGTGGTGGTGGTGGTGGTCGTGGTGGTGGTGGTGGTGGTCGTGGNGGTGGTGGTGGTCGTGGTGGTGGTCGTGGTGGTGGTCGTGGTGGTGGTCGTGGTGGTGGTGTGGTGGTGGTCGTGGTGGTGGCGGAGCGAGCCGAGTTTGATTCCCACTCACGGCCAACACCAGTGACAAATAGCTGAACTGGTCCTGGGCCTCCCCTAGGTCGACTCAGCCTCAAATGAATAGCTTGTGCGGTGTGTAAACATCGCCAATGGGAGACAAAGGCGGCCGGCGTGGTGCTCGCCACCCACCCCCTCGTGTGTCGTGCCGCCTTCAGAGGTGCTCGCTAACAGCACTTGCCCCAACAGCCTGTTAGTTTATTGGGGGATCTTTGTCTTTGGTGGTGGTAGTGTTGGCGGTGTTTGTGGTTGTGGTGGCGGTGTTGGTGGTTTGGTGGCGGTGTTTGTGGTTGTGGTGGCGGTGTTGGTGGTTGTGGTGGCGGTGTTGGTGGTTGTGGTGGCGGTGGTGGTGGTTGTGGTGACGGTGGTGGTTGTGGTGATGGTGGTTGTGGTGACGGTGGTGGTGGTGACGTTGGTGGTAGTTGTGGTGGCGGCGTTGGTGGTTGTGGTGGCGGTGTTGGTGGTTGTGGTGGTGGTGGTTGTGGTGGCGGTGGTGGTGGTTGTGGTAACGGTGCTGTTGGTTGTGGTGGCGGTGGTGGTGGTTGTGGTGACGTTGGTGGTAGTTGTGGTGACGGTGGTGGTGGTGACGGTGTTGGTGGTGACATTCCCCAACGAGGTCACGGGGAATGAACTTTGAGACCATCGGAGGCGCTGGGCGGAGACGGTCACGGCACTGCGACGAGCGTGCAGCTGATAAGAGCGGGCTGCGTGTCTTGAACTCCAGGGGAGGAGGGAGAGAGGGAGGTAGATGGACGCTGTGATGAGGGAGTTCCAACCGGCGGGTTTGAAGCGGCGTCAACGATGCACCGCTGGGATCCATCGCGACTCCGGCTCCTCCACTTGGACATCGCGTGCCAGAGGCATGGAAGGGGCCAGGGAGAGAGGGACGGCCACCGGGGAGACGGAGCGACGATGAGATGAGCTCCTCCCATGTGGAGCAGAGCGCTCGAGACGGATCGTTCCATCGAGTGACCAGTGCAGAGATGACAATGGCTTGGTGTAGCTTGGGGGCCTCATCCAGCAGTGGATTGACCATGGCTGGTGATGGTATGTCAGCTGCTTTAGGACGCCTGTAATCGGAGAGAGGAGTCAATGTGTCCACCCTTTCTCGATTGTGGAGGAATGCTCACAGAAGGTCGTCATGGACCGGTACACGTTTGTGCACGTTACAGTTTTTTTGTTTAATCGATTGGCTGTGTCGGGTGGCGGAGACTGTACGACAACACGTTTGACTCACGCGGCGATCTGACGAAAAACGAAAAATACTCGACTCGCTCGTCAATCACAAGCATCGCCTCTAGAAGGTCTACCTCTAGAAGGTCTACCTCTAGAAGGTCTACCTCTAGAAGGTCCACCTCTAGAAGGTCCACCTCTAGAAGGTCTACCTCTAGAGTCTAGAAGGTTCACCTCTAGAAGGTCTACCGGGTTTAAAAATACGGACCCCGAGCGCTGACGGGCAGCGGGCACCAGGTGGCCAGACTCCCGTTGATTGGAGGCGCGGAAGGAGCCGGCAGAGTCAACTTGGGCCACCTGCCACTGACCGCTGCTAAATATACAACAGGGCAGTGGTGATGCAGTGTCCACCCCCCCACCGCGCCACCCTCCCACACCTCCTCCTCCATCAGTGCACTCGCTCCATCAGCCGGGCAGCTCCCGTGGGGTGGGGCGGGCAGTGGGGGCATCATCTCGCTCAGAGTGGCTGACGCTCAGCCACAGCCCCAAGTCTAAAATTAGGCTCAGGGCCACCGACCCACAACTCCCACCCCCACCCCCCACCTCACCCCCACCCCCACCAGCATCACCCTTCTCGGTTGCTGCGCCGTTGTTTGCTGGAACAATTTGGCACCGGTGGAAAGGCGATGCCAAAACAAACGTGCGTAGCTATAAACACCATCAACAACGCCTCCTTGCCGTGTTTGTCTCTCTCCACGGTCAGACACACGCACACACGCACGCTGCTTCTTGCTGTGTGTGTGGCCGATGGGAGTGCGTCTCGTTATCGTGAGCAGCAGCATTGGTTGAATCCAGTTTACCCTTCAAGCGGTTTCGACAGTTGGCGTCTCATCAGCAGTCCGCCTCGCTTGCACCAATGATGGTCAACTGCCGGATGTGTTTAGGCAAGTACGCCTGCCCCTCCGTTAGACCCGTGGGTCCGAGTTGGACGGGAAACTTGGTAAATATGCAACACAGAGCGCCGTTGTGGAGAATGTTGATGAGACCCCCGATTGTCGAAGCCGTAAGGGAGGTCCATTTCTCGTGCTGCTGAACGGATTGATTCTCCCAGGATGCTGCGCGAAAAGTGGGGTTGTGTAGTGTAACACGAGATGTGTTTGCGTGAGAGATGAATATCGATGGGAATTTCTTCAAAGACAAACTCCGAGCGCCAAGGCCATCTCCTGCGGTGACGGGGCGCGCCGACCGCTGCGATACCCACGGCACACACACCACACACACTAACACACAAACACCACCACACCACCACACACACACACCCACACACACACACCACCACACCACCACACACCCCCACACACATCACACCACACACACACCACCACACACACCACACACCACACACCACCATACACACACCACACACACCACACACACACACACACACACACACACACCACACACACACACACACCACACACACACACACACACNACACCACACACACACACACCAACACACACANACACCACNACACACACNACACCACACCAAGTACCACACACACACCACCACACACACACACACACACACACACACACCACCACACACACCACCACACCAACACACCANACACACACAACACACACCACACACACCACACACACACACACTACACACACACNACACACACACACACCACCACACACACACACACACCACACACACACCACACCACACACACACACACCACACCACACACACCACACACCACACACACACCACACCACACACACCACACACACACACACCACACACCACACACGCNACACACACACACACACGCCACACACACCACACAACCACACACGCGCTCTCTCACGGCCCGAGTGGAGGTGGCGTGGGTGAGTGTGCGGTTGGTCTGGTGAGTGTGCGGGTTGGTCTGGTGAGTGTGCGGCTGGATCGGCCATTGAACGGCATGGCGAGAGTGTCCGTCTGTCTCCTAGCTTCCNAAACCGGGAGTTCTTGCCNAGATTCAGAATATGGCGCTGCCACTGCGCACCGTTGTGGCTTTGCTTGTGGGAAGAAAAACAACGTGAGTTTGTTCACATACCTCGCCAAATGGGTGACACAAAACTCCTGGGCAAAAAGCGGTTACCGGTTGCCGCACATACCGCTACACAGCACAGGGCAGCGGTGGCTATTGTTAACTACCTCGCCTGGTGTGCAGGAGGTCGTGGGTGATCGCGACCCTGACGCCTGCTGCTGTATATTTGAAGTTTGCGTGTCTCTCTCATCATCATCACGGTGGCTAGGAGATGTTAACTACCTCGCTTGGTGTGCAGGAGGTCGTGGGTTCGATCGCGACCTGACGCCTGCTGCTGTGAGTTTGCGTGTCTCTCTCATCATCATCACGGTGGCTAGGAGATGTTAACTACCTCGCCTGGTGTGCAGGAGGTCGTGGGTTCGATCGCGACCCTGACGCTGCTGCTGTATACTTGGAGTTTGCGTGTCTCTCTCTCATCATCATCACGGTGGCTAGGAGATGTTAACTACCTCGCCTGGTGTGCAGGAGGTCGTGGGTTCGATCGCGACCCTGACGCCTGCTGCTGTATACTTGGAGTTTGCGTGTCTCTCTCTCATATCATCACGGTGGCTAGGAGATGTTAACTACCTCGCCTGGTGTGCAGGAGGTCGTGGGTTCGATCCGACCCTGACGCCTCTTGTATACTTGAGTTTGCGTGTCTCTCTNTCATCATCATCACGGTGGCTAGGAGATGTTAACTACCTCGCCTGGTGTGCAGGAGGTCGTGGGTTCGATCGCGACCTGACGCCTGCTGCTGTATACTTGGAGTTTGCGTGTCTCTCTCTCATCATCATCACGGTGGCTAGGAGATGTTAACTACCTCGCTTGTGTGCAGGAGGTCGTGGTTCAATCCCGACCCTGACTCCTGCTGCTGCTGTATATTTGAAGTTTACGTGTCTCTCTCCCGTGGTCGCGTGGACATTTCTCCAGGTCCTCCGGGTTTTCCCTCCACATTAATAAACATACCTTGAGATTATTTATATAATTTTGCTGCGATAAATGTCCAAATGATGGGCCACTTTGTTGAGCTATCATTTGTGGTAGCCAGGCCGCTTCTGTGACAAACACATTGTCCTGCGGAGGAGCTGGTAAGAACGTTGGGTTGCTCGGTCAGTGGCCAGGGTCAACGGCGGCGTGGTGTATTCCGTAAATATGGCCGACTGTGAGGGCGGGCACAAGCCGGCGTGAGTAGGTTAAACGTTAAGTTTTATAAGGGCACCACGGGGTGACCAGCCCCTCCCCACCCAGCCCCACCCTCCACACTCCACCCAGCCCACCCTCCCCACTCAGCCCCTCCCACCCTCCCCACCCAGCCCCTCCCACCCTCCCTCCCCACCCAGCCCTCCCTCCCCACCCAGCCCCTCCTGCAGGACGGACGGACACAATAATCCCCTGTGGGTGGTGTAACCAGGAGGTTCCTACCAGTATAAGTCAATGCCTCAGTGGGCTAGGATGGGGCATGGTTCAGTTTGTATTTGTTTGTGTTAATGGGTGATTCGTGTACCTTTCTTGCCCTTTGCACTGCTATCGTGTTTGTGTGTTGTTTGTTGTTGTGACGTTCTTACCCGTCCCGAGTAGACATCTGTGAAAAAGAGCTTCATAGCTCATCGGGTTCCTCCAGTACCAACACAGATTCTGATTCTGTGTGTAAACTTTACGTCTTCTCGGGGCGGGGGGGGNCGCTCTCGTGGTGGCCCCTCCCGCTCAGCAGTGGCGTGGGCGAGCAGTTGCAGGGCTGCGCCTTCACCCATTTACACAACGGAGTGTAAGTCGCCACGCCAACCAAACGTGTTCACTGCGGGCTCACAACGCAACCGGAAGCGTTCACCAACCAGTCCCGGACTTTCGGTGGTGATAGATTGTGAAATCGCTTCGCGGTTTACGAGTAGCAGCCCCATGGCATCCCTCCCTCCTTGGGGTGGGTCGGCCTGGCTCGCGAGTTGTTGTTGTTGTTGTGTTGTTGTTGTTGAACCCCTGAAGGGAAAGTGGCTCGGAGTGGCGACGCGGCACACAGGAAGCGTAGTTCGCCGCTTGTGAATGCAGAGTTCGCAGTTCGAATCTGGTGGGCCGCCCTGGTTAAAGCCGCGGTTGTGTATCATAATAATAATTATTATTATTTTGGGCGTCCGCGTTGTTCCACGCTGTTCGGAATAACATAATCAGAATTGTGTTTACACTGGAGGAATCCGGTGATCTATAAAGCTCTTTATTCACAGATGGTTCTTCCCGATCCGCGAGTGAGATTCTAGGATGGTGACAGCAGTAGCAGCAACACCGGCGCAATCCCGAAGGCTGTTGTGATCGTGACCGAGTCGGCGGCGAGGAGGTGACATTGTCCAGGTCCAGCTCTTCTTGTTGATGGCCGGTTGCCAGGAGAGCGGAGAGTCTGGCGGCCGTGCCAAGATGATTTACAGGAACAGCGCTCCCCACGCGGCTCGTTCCCGTCTAACGGAGGCACTGTCCCGGGCATGGAAAGGACATCGCGAATCTCGCCCTGGAGGACAAGCGCTGACATTTCATTGCGAGAAGGGTGCCCCCCCCCCNGCCCACCCCCTCCCCGCAGCTTATCCGAGTCGCCACTGCGCCCGAGGAGGGCGGCAGGATTATTCTGGTGCTGACATTTGGAGACTTCGGTAGCGGCGTCTGTGACATGGAGCCCGCCGCCTCGGGGAGAGCTGCCGGCGTGGGGCGGCAGAGGGAGGAGGGCGCTTGGAATGGGATACAAAGATGGCTGGGGTGGGNCTAGGGGGTGGGGCTAGGGGGTGGGGCTAGGGGGTGGGGCTAGGGGGTGGGGCTAGGGGGTGGGGCTAGGGGGGGGTGGGNATGGACGGATACCAGGGCCGTATTTATTCTCAACGGAAACTAAAAGGGACTCCGAAAATGTGTCCCATGCTTATTTGTGGTTTGTACGATACATTTTTGTTTGTGTCCAACCAAGACATCTTCTTGAATGGACACATTCATACAGCGAGGACAGGCGCAGTGTGGCATACAAAGAGGCAGAGTCGCGTCAATATTCTACGGGTCGTTCGGTAAAGCCACGGAGATGAAGACCTGCAGACGATGGCTCGTGTTGCGATCGAAACGTCGCGATATTTTTCTTATTTTCTGTCTACGTGTCTTTACCGAAAGACCCGTAGAACGTGGACTCCTGCCGGCACGAAAGCTTCAGGTCGAACGCGGGCACCCACGACAGCGTAGAGGTGCCCACAGCGGTGGGCACGCGGGGTGACACGCGGGGTGACGCGCGGGTGACGCGCGGGTGACGCGTGGGTGACACGTGGGTGACGCGCGGGTGACACGTGGGTGACACGTGGGTGACACGTGGGGTGACACGTGGGTGACACGTGGGGTGACACGCGGGTGACGCGCGGGTGACGCGTGGGTGACACGTGGGGTGACGCGCGGGTGACGCGCGGTGACGCGTGGTGACACGTGGGTGACACGTGGGGTGACACGTGGGTGACACGTGGGGTGACACGCGGGTGACGCGCGGGTGACACGTGGGGTGACACGTGGGGTGACGCGCGGTGACGCGCGGGTGACGCGTGGGTGACACGTGGTGTGACACGTGGGGTGACACGTGGGTGACACGTGGGGTGACACGTGGGGTGACGCGCGGTGACGCGCGGTGACGCGTGGGTGACACGTGGGGTGACACGCGGGTGACGCGCGGGTGACACGTGGGGTGACACGTGGGTGACGCGCGGGTGACGCGTGGGTGACACGTGGGTGACACGTGGGTGACACGTGGGTGACACGTGGGTGACACGTGGGGTGACGCGCGGGTGACGCGCGGGTGACGCGTGGTGACACGTGGGGTGACACGTGGGTGACACGTGGGGTGACACGCGGGTGATGGCAGGGTGACACGCGGGTGACACGCGGAGTGACGCGGTGGTGGCACGTGGGGTGTGGGGTGACACGTGGGTGACGCGCGGGTGACACGTGGGGTGTGGGGTGACACGCGGGGTGACACGCGGGTGTGGGGTGACACGGACAGCAGCTTCACAACTAATTATCACTGAAGAGCCACCAGAAGTGCCGAGGGGGAGTGACAGGACGACAAGACGTCTCCGTGGGTGGCGGCGGGTTCCTCTATGGGACACATCTCGCTGGCCGGGCCGAGACGCGATCATGGAGGCGCTGCTATATCGAGGGCTCTCTCCTCTCTCGCGCTCTCTGGCTGGGTGTTTGGCCGTCGTTGCCAAGCGACGGGTGTGGTGGCTACGTGTCTGTGTGTGTATCTGCGTGTGTCTGTGTGTGTCTGCGTGTATCTGTGTGTGTGTCTGCGCGTGTCTGTGTGCATGTGTCTGTGTGCGTGTGTCTGTGTGCGTGTGTCTGTGTGCGTGTCTGTGTGTGTGTCTGTGTGTGTGTCTGCGCGTGTCTGTGTGCGTGTGTCTGGGTGTGAGTGAGTGAGTGACACGGCCAGGTCGCGTGGCTCTGTTGTGCCGTGTTGATGGGACTTTGTTGCCAGCGACCGCGGCTTATTGCGGGCCTGGCAGTGCTGCTGCTGCTGCTTCTGGGGCCTTTGGGCAGCCCGCCGTGTTTACGGCCAGGGCCGATATGACACAAAATAAATATATAGTTGAAGAAATATCAACTTTCTTTTACAAGCCATCGAGTCTGCATTGATCACATATGCGTGGTGGTAGATCAAAACAAATACGCTTTGATAATGTCTGTTTTAAACTTCTTTCGCACCGTACATCGTATCCAGGGCCGTATTATCCAACAGGACACAGTCGGCAGTGCCGAGGGCTTACAGGAACTAAAGGGCCTAGAACAATGTTTTAACATTTGTGTGTTTGTATGATAAACAAAAACAATCACAAAGATATCTTCTTGAATACATATATTTATATAGCAAGCATAGGCACAGTGTATACCAAGGCCGTAATTGCAATATAAAATATGCTAAAAATGTCCCCCCCCCTTTTATATTGCTATCAAAAATATTTTTTATAAAAATTGCTATACTATGTAAATAAAAACAACAATTTGCTAAACCATGGCCACAATATCTGGACTTGTCAACATATAATGCATAGATTTTGTGTATAAGATTGTGGTTTTGGTTGTACTTTATGCATCCCTAATCTCTGTCATTACATATGTAGTGGCGGTGCGCGCCGACAAGGTGGGGGCGTGGGTGTGCGCGCGCCGGGCGTGGCTACATCGAGTGTGGGGCGTGTTGACGCACACTGACAGTGATGGATCACGGGGCGGCGCTGGGTGCGTGGTTGTGCACGCAGACACGATATGGGAAAGAGGATCGTAGAGAGAGCGCTGGGTGATTGGTCAACTTGGGTGGGTGCTCTCAGCGACGTCCGCATGGAGGACTATAAAGGGGGACGCGCGAGAGCACTCGGGGAGTTATTACCAGCTGAAGATCGAAGACGGAGTTGAAGAGATAGGGCCTGAGACCCCTAGCCCCGCTGTCCTTGTAAGGGCCGGGACCCTGTGCGGCTCAGAGGCGAGGCTGTGGACCCGGGCCTGGGGTCCGTGTGGAACCAGGTTGTGGGCCAGAGTCGAGACTAGTAACCCAGCCGGGTGGGTTCCAAGAAGCTACGGGCGTGAGAGCCCGTGTGGGTATAGCTCAGGGGAACCTCGTGGGTTATGTGGCAGTTGCCACCCGTGTAACAGTTTGGTGTTAATAAAAAGGTGTGCTACCGTCAAAGTCGTCTCCCGCCAAGTGACTACTTTACAACTGGCGTCAGAAGTAAACCTGTCTTCACAAACGATGGATACCAGGAAGACTACCCGAACCCACGACCGAGATCGGGGAGACGACGACGTACCGGAGCCACAAGCATCGGGAGGCGAGGAAGATGAGACGCCACCGATGCAGCACCGCGCGGCGATGGACGACGCTCCGCTCGCCTCAAACACCGGCCTTCAGGAAGCACACTCCCGCCTGGCGGAGTTGTTGCTCGCCGCCGCTTCGATTTTGTCCGAAATCACGGCTTCAGGAGCCGGGACGGCGACTACAAGGGTGGAGGAGGGAGTGCGGCCGCCAGGATCCCGCCAGAACGCGCTTCGCGCCAAAAGTTTTGAAATTGGCGCCATTTTCGAGGGTCCACCTGCAATTGGCGGGAAGCGTGGACACCACGTGTTCGGGGACATCCACTCCACACAGCCCGCGTCATTGGCGCGCGACGAGACTCTCCACCATGCGCCTGCCGACGGAGCCGACATTTTCATTGACTACAGCGGTGCGCGGGAAAAGCATTCATCGGGCGACGACGACCAGGTCCTCCAACAGAGACTGCCCGCGCTCACGGCGTTCAAGGCCGACGGGGCGACTGGGGGCCTTCCAACGAAGGTTCCTCGCGCATCAGGAGATGTCGGGGTGGTCCGACACCACTGCCCTACTAGCGCGCTGCCGGCGATGCTCGACGACGACGCACTTGCGGCCTTCACATCCGCCCCAAGGTCGTCCCGCTCTACGCTCCAGGCCGCGCTACATCTCATGGCTAAGGTGTTCGGACCGCCCTCGACCTGTCGCCACCAATTTTACGAATGACGTAAGGTTGATGGAGAAACTACACTCGCCTATCGCACATCGCTGCTCGCCCTGGCGGACGCCGCCTTTCCACGCATGGACAAGGAGGGGAAGGACGCCATGGTGACGGAGCAGCTGCTGGCGTTGGCACACGGGCTGGAGTGCCCATAAATACGGCCGACGAGATGGACATCTGCTCCTTGGGGGTGGCGACAAGTATTCACGCACACGAGGTCCTCAAGCGAAAGCGGCCGGTCATCTGTGCATCGGCGGGGATCGCGACACCAGCCGCGACGGGCGCCGAGCCGGGCGCCGAGCCTCAGACTGCGACGGTTCGGGAGGAGGCCTTCACCGTCTCAAGACCGGGGAGTGGAGATCGGGGGTCGTTCGCCCATACGATCCGCAAGCTGGAGCAACCGAAACCTACGACGTCCATGGTCTTGTGTTACAACTGCGGCCTCCGGGGTCACGTCGCGTCCGGGTGCCGGGCTCCGCGTCAGCGCGCCTCGGGACCACGTCCGGACGACGACCAAGGCCCCAAGTCGTCCCAGCAAACCCCGGCAAGTTGCGGCACCCCACACGCTCGGCCCACATACACGGCACACACGGGTCGCCGCTTCGCGGTGGGGGACCGCGTATGGGTACCGGGATTCGGTTCGGCGAGGGGGTTCGTACACGGGCCGGGGCAGTCGAATGGTCAGAGTTGGCCCACAGGATAGTGGCTGCGTCGGCCGGGTCGTCCGTAGTAACGGGGTTTATTGACGGGGTCGAGGTCCGGGTGCTGGTGGACACGGGTGCGTCGGCCACCATCATCCTTATTTATAACATCCTTCCCGTCCAATGCCGACCCCTTCTCCCGGTGGACGTACCGTTTTACGCGGCGAACGGAGGATCCTTGGGAATAATCGGACAGATTCGGGCCACTATTTGTATTGGTGATATCAAATTGGCGGGTCCCATTTTTGTGTCATCGTCTCTGGCGGTTCCTTGTTTACTGGGCACGGACTTTTTGGCTAAAATGCCCATTAAAAATCTCATTGATCAAGCCTGCATTGAACTTCCGTCGGGTCGGCGGGTTGCATTTTAACGAGTCCTACCAAAATACGCACGGTTTGTGCAACGGTTCAGGCGCTGGCAACTCAGACTGTGCGGGTGCCCCCGGGATTGCAAATGTTGGTACCCCTGCGGTTGCGAAAACCCCTGGGGATCGACGGGGGGACCAGGGAGTCCTGTTGGGCCATCTACCAGAGCAGTTGGGGCCTCGACTTAGCAGTAGCTCAGACCATGGTGCGGGCGGACAGAGATCCGTTCGTGATGGTTCTGAATACGGGGCCGCGGACGGCTGTAATTACTCAGGGCACGGTGCTGGCTCACGCGGCGCCGCTGCCCGTCGACGGAGGGCTCGTTGCGCATGCCGACTCCAGCCTCGATACACACCCTCCATCGGATGAGGGGACAGAATGGCTCGACTCGTTGTGTGCTGGGTCTAGTGAGTTGGGAGCGTTGAGGGGCCTGCTACTCGAATTCGCCGACATCTTTAGCAGACATAAGTACGATATTGGCTGCACGGATTTGTTGCGCCACCACATAGCGACCGGTGATGCGGCCCCTATTCGGCAAAATCCCTTCCGGCTTAGCCCGGCCGAGAAGGAACTTGTGAGATCGGCTGTTAACGACATGCTGGCTGCCGACATCATTTCGCCCTCTTCCAGTCCGTGGGGGGCTCCCATTGTCCTTGTTAAGAAACAGGACGGCTCCTTGCGGTTTTGTGTGGATTTTCGCCGCCTAAATAAAATCTCTATAGCCGACGCGTATCCACTACCTAGGATGGATGAGTCGCTGATGCCCTGGCGGGAGCACAGTATTTTTCGACGCTTGACCTGCTTTCAGGATTTTGGCAATTGCCCCTCGATGAGGAATCAAACCTAAGACTGCTTTCCGGACACCAGGAGGCCTATTTGAATTCAATCGATTGCCCATGGGCTTACATTCCGCTCCCGCACGTTCCAGAGGCTCATGGAATTGGTTTTGTCAGGACTCCAATGGGACACCTGTTTGATCTATCTCGATGATATCATCGTTTTCAGCCGGACTTTCGAGGAGCACCTCCAGCGGTTGAGAGGGGTGTTCCTCAGGATGCGTTCCGCTAAATTAAAATTTAAACCCGCGAAATGTCACCTGCTCCGGGAATCGGTCCGGTACTTAGGCCACATTGTTGGCCGTTCAGGGATATCCACGGACCCTGCTAAAACGCACTGTGTCAGCTCATGGCCAACGCCAACCTCAGTCACGGAAGTCCGCAGCTTCATAGGATTCGCCTCCTACTACCGCCGGTTTGTCGAACATTTTGCCACCATTGCCAGGCCCCTACACGCTTTGACGGCTAAAGGGGTAAGGTTTCACTGGGGCCCAGATGAGGAGGCCGCGTTCTGCTCCCTTCGGGACGCCTTGGTGCGAGCTACCCCCTGTGTTACCCCGATTTCACGCAACCGTTTCTGCTTGACACGGATGCCAGTAACACGGGTATCGGGGAGTGCTCTCACAGGTGGTCGGGGGGGTCGAACGGGTGGTCGCCTACGGTAGTAGAGTTCTGTCACCTGCGGAACAACGCTACAGTGTGACTCGTCGTGAATTGCTTGCGATCGTTTTCTTTATACAGCAATTCAGACCGTATCTCTACGGACGTCATTTTACTGTTCGTACGGACCACGCGGCTCTCCAATACGCAATGCGGGTGGCGCAACCCTCCGGCCAATTGTCCCGATGGCTGGAGGTCCTACAAGACTACCAGTTCACGACGATTTACCGAAAGGGATTGCGGCACTCGAATGCGGATGCCTTGTCGCGGTTGCCGCCTCGCTCGGAATGCGCGTGTCTTCTGGGATCGGCGCGGTGTAAACCCCGTCGCCGCTCGCGCGGGAGTTTTGCTCGCCGCCACTGATGCTCCAGAGCTTGTTTTGACCGCCACTCCCACGGGCGGGGACTCGCTGCTCGCGTTACCTCTTATCGAGTGGGGCCGTCTGCAAATGGCCGACAGCTCCCTACTCACGCTACGGCGGAAGGCGGAGGCTCCCGAGGGGGGGGGACGCGGGTCAGTTCGTGGTGGTCAGACAAGGCCTCCTGATGAAGTGGGACAATATGTCCCGGCGCCATACGCTCGTTGTGCCATCTGCTTTGCGGGGTAGGGTCGTTCTGGCTGCTCACGAACGCCTCATGCATTTGGGATTTCACAAAACGCTTGCCCTACTCCAACGGGACTATTATTGGCCGGGTATGGGGAGCGACGTGGAGAACATCCTCAAGGGATGTGTGGGGTGCGCTCGAAGGAAACCGCCACAGATTGCGGCTAACCCACTGCTACAATCCATTCAGGTTTCGCGCACGAACGAGTTGGTTGCGCTCGACATTTTGGGGCCCTTTCCCGCTACACCTAGGGGTAACAAATACCTGCTGGTCGGCGTAGAGTACTTCACCCGATGGCCTATGGCGTGGCCACTCGCCAACCAGTCGGCTGCGGCGGTGGCGGACGCCTTTGTCCAGGGCTACGTTTTGGACAAAGGCGCCCCAGAACGCTTGCTGACGGACCAAGGAAAGAATTTTTCGAGCGTTTTGTTGCGCGAGGTGTGTGACCTGTTGGGTACAAAAAAAGTGCGTACCTCCCCGTACCACCCGCAGACTGATGGAATGGTTGAACGTCTGAACAGAACGATCACTTCTATGCTGTGCCAACAGGTCTGCAATGATCAGGTTGATTGGGACTTACAGGTACCCGGGGTACTCGCGGCCTATCGTATGGCCCCCCATGCGGCAACGGGGTTTTCCCCATTTTTTCTCATGTATGGGCGGGAGGCTGATCCGCCTATGGATGTCCAACTGGGGATTTCCCAGCCACGTGCGAAATCCAAATTGGCCGACCACATTAAATTTAATATCGCCAAGCTGGCGGAAGCGCGAGAGGCTGCAAGGTTAAATTCAAGGTCGCGCCAGGTCGCTAACGAAAGGTTGCATGAACGGAAGGTGCATACGCACGATTGGAAAACAGGCGATAAGGCCTGGCTGCATTGTCCACATGCACCGTTGGCCACGTCCCCTAAGTTGTTGAGACCATGGAGGGGACCGGTGGAAATCGTGCGTGTTGCGCGACCCAGTGTATCCAGATTAAATGGGGAAAACGCCGTTGGTACGTACACCCTCCCGGCTGAAACCTTTCGTGGAAACCCATGACCTCCCTGCGTGCCGTAACGACCGAGCGTGTGATGGGGCCGTCGGCTCGGGGTGGCAGGTGTCGCAGTCTGATCCTCACGTGTCTCCACCTGACCTACTCCCAGGTGTCGCGGACCTGACGGCGGCTGACCACCGAGAGCCGGAATCCCGAGGCACGCACGGATCTACAATACCTGCCCCGTGCCTCCCTGGACTGCCGGCGCCACCGGACGATCAACCGCGTCTGGCTCCGTATGACGGACCGGCCAGACGGACACGTGCTAAGACTAGCCACTTTTCCTGAAGGGGGGGGGGGGGCCGAGATTGCGGCTCGGCGCCACGTTCCCTTCTGCCCAGTACATTGCCCCGTTCAAGGGTGATCGGAAAATGAAGGGACGCTGTACGAGTCATTTTTGTATATACGTTTATTGTTGTCTCTCGCCGCTTGTATATATTGTTCTGTTGTTGCGGTGATATGCTCTGCTTACGGTGGGCGGAGTTCTTATTGTGTTGTTGTAATTGTTGTTGATGTTACGGGGCACACACTAATTGAGGGGGAAATTAAAAAAAATTTCGCAGCCGGGTCGGCTGCGAGCTATGTGGTAGGGTGTGTAGTGGCGGTGCGCGCCGACAAGGTGGGGGCGTGGGTGTGCGCACGCCGGGCGTGGCTACATCGAGTGTGGGGCGTGTTGACGCACACTGACAGTGATGGATCACGGGGCGGCGCTGGGTGCGTGGTTGTGCACGCAGACACGATATGGGAAAGAGGATCGTAGAGAGAGCGCTGGGTGATTGGTCAACTTGGGTGGGTGCTCTCAGCGACGTCCGCATGGAGGACTATAAAGGGGGACGCGCGAGAGCACTCGGGAGTTATTACCAGCTGAAGATCGAAGACGGAGTTGAAGAGATAGGGCCCTGAGACCCCTAGCCCCGCTGTCCTTGTAAGGGCCGGGACCCTGTGCGGCTCAGAGGCGAGGCTGTGGACCCGGGGCCTGGGGTCCGTGTGGAACCAGGTTGTGGGCCCAGAGTCGAGACTAATAACCCAGCCGGGTGTGTTCCAAGAAGCTACGGGGCGTGAGAGCCCGTGTGGGTATAGCTCAGGGGAACCTCGTGGTTATGTGGCAGTTGCCACCCGTGTAACAGTTGGTGTTAATAAAAAGGTGTGCTACCCGTCAAAGTCGTCTCCCGCCAAGTGACTACTTTACACATACAATGAAACAAGAAAAGGTAAAAAAGAAAAACAGAGCGATGTAATACAATACACTATTAGGCATTATTGTAAAAAAAAAGTCCATCTCATGTGTTCGTGATTTTTTAATATTTTAGGCAGGAAATTAGTTTTAAAATTTATCTTTTTTCTGGGGGGGACCCCCTGAAAGATTTGGTCCCGCCCCAATGTTGACTCCATGGCCACGGCCTTGGTGTTTCCGACGATTCATCTCAATCGTTTTTTTNACGAGTCGAGAGAGAAATGAAGAGCGGAGGAGACGAACATCTCGTGGTGCGTCCCGCACAACCTCGTTCTCAGTGGAGAGTGGCGGTGTTTAAAATCAGCTTTAACAATTAATAATTATTATTGATACATTTACAGAGCGCTGTTCATCAAGGATCTCAAAGCGCTGCACAGCAGACACTCGGCAGAGACGTAACATTATGAATACATTATAGAAAATAATTTAGTAAATTAACTAAAATGTAATAAGCGGAAGCATATGAAAGGGTTTCCAGGCACAATCTTAAAATGTCCACAGGGGCCGTCCATAAATGACGTCACACGGCGTCACAAAAAGTCAGACCTCCCCTTAAATATGACGTCACAAAGCTCTGCCCCCCCCCCAAATAAAACATGCTTAAAATCGCTTTAAACTATTGTCATTGTAGTGCGTTTTTATTGTGGCGCTGCACTCTGATGTTGTAGGAGAAATCATTTATTAAAAAGTCTATTTAATTAAGTAGAACGTGTTGTCCATATTTATTTAAAGTTGCGCATTTTTAGGTGACGTCACATTTCTCACCCCCCCCCCCCGCATCGTCACACATCGTCGCAAATGTCTGACCCGCCCCCCCCCAGGTGCGTGACGTCATTTATGGACGGCCCACAGACTCACGTGTTGTGGAAGAGCGTTCCATAGCGAGTTACAACTGACGGGGCCGACGAGAACCGTGAATCCGGACCTGGTCCACAGGGGAGGGAAGCACAACCCAAGACGAATGAAAACGAAGTGGCGATTCACGACCCACGTGGTATACGCCGCGTGGGCGACACGTGCGCTCGTACCCCGTGGAGCGGCGGCCTCACTCACTCACTCGCTGCTGCTGCAGCTGCAGCTACATTGGGATGAGCAACGCGGATCTACGACGACATCCTCATGTTGTGGCGGTCTCAACACAATGGCGAGAGATTCGGCTTCATCATATCCGGCAATACAGCAGATCATCGATCATACAATAGATAATAGATTACAGTAGATCATCGATCATACAATAAATAATAGATTACAGTAGATCATCGATCATACAATAGATAATAGATTACAGTAGATCATCGATCATACAATAGATAATAGATTACAGTAGATCATCGATCATACAATAGATAATAGATTATAGCAGATCATCGATCATACAATAGATAATAGATTACAGTAGATCATCGATCATACAATAGATAATAGATTACAGTAGATCATCGATCATACAATAGATAATAGATTACAGTAGATCATCGATCATACAATAGATAATAGATTACAGCAGATCATCGATCATACAATAGATAATAGATTATAGCAGATCATCGATCATACAATAGATAATAGATTACAGTAGATCATCGATCATACAATAGATAATAGATTACAGTAGATCATCGATCATACAATAGATAATAGATTACAGTAGATCATCGATCATACAATAGATAATAGATTACAGCAGATCATCGATCATACAATATATAATAGATTACAGTAGATCATCGATCATACAATAGATAATAGATTACAGTAGATCATCGATCATACAATAGATAATAGATTACAGTAGATCATCGATCATACAATAGATAATAGATTACAGTAGATCATCGATCATACAATAGATAATAGATTACAGTAGATCATCGATCATACAATAGATAATAGATTACAGCAGATCATCGATCATACAATAGATAATAGATTACAGTAGATCATCGATCATACAATAGATAATAGATTACAGTAGATCATCGATCATACAATAGATAATAGATTACAGTAGATCATCGATCATACAATAGATAATAGATTACAGTAGATCATCGATCATACAATAGATAATAGATTACAGTAGATCATCGATCATCAATAGATAATAGATTACAGGAGTGCTCACCACCTTGTCCTCACCGCCTTGTCCTCACCACCTCGCCCTCACCGCCTTGTCCTCACCACCTCGCCCTCACCGCCTTGCCCTCACCACCATGTCCTCACCACCTTGCCCTCACCGCCTTGTCCTCACCGCCTTGTCCTCACCACCATGTCCTCACCACCATGTCCTCACCACCTTGCCCTCACCACCTTGCCCTCACCACCTTGTCCTCACCACCTTGTCCTCACCACCTCGCCCTCACCACCTTGCCCTCACCACCTTGTCCTCACCACCTTGTCCTCACCACCTCTCCTCACCACCTCGTCCTCACCACCTCGCCCTCACCACCTTGTCCTCACCACCTCGCCCTCACCACCTTGTCCTCACCACCTTGTCCTCACCACCTTGTCCTCACCACCTCGCCCTCACCACCTTGTCCTCACCACCTTGTCCTCACCACCTCTCCTCACCACCTTGTCCTCACCGCCTTGTCCTCACCACCTCGCCCTCACCACCTCGTCCTCACCACCTTGTCCTCACCATCTTGCCTTCACCACCATGTCCTCACCACCTTGTCCTCACACGTGTTAAACGAGAACAACGTCAAAACGTCGAACAGCTCAAAGGCAACACAGCCATCACCAGCCATCACACAGCCATCACTACCAGCCATCACGACCAGCCATCACACAGCCATCACCAGCCATCACNCAACCATCACACAGCCATCACGACCAGCCATCACCACCATCACCAGCCATCACNCAGCCATCACNCAGCCATCACCAGCCATCACCAGCCATCACCAGCCATCACTACCAGCCATCACNCAGCCATCACCAGCCATCACCAGCCATCACNCAGCCATCACACAGCCATCACCAGCCATCCCACCATCACCAGCCATCACGCAGCCATCACCAGTCATCACCAGTCATCACCAGCCATCACCAGCCATCACNCAGCCATCCCANCCATCCCACCATCACCAGCCATTACNCAGCCATCACGCAGCCATCACACAGCCATCACCAGCCATCCCAGCCATCACCACCATCACGCAGCCATCACCAGCCATCACNCAGCCATCACNCAGCCATCACCAGCCATCACCAGCCATCACCAGCCATCACCAGCCATCACCAGCCATCACCAGCCATCACACAGCCATCACCAGCCATCACCAGCCATCACACAGCCTCACCAGCCATCACCAGCCATCACACAGCCATCACCAGCCATCACCAGCCATCACNCATGCCATCACCACCATCACCAGCCATCACCAGCCATCACCACCATCACTCACCATCACGCAGCCATCACNCAGTCATCACTCAGTCATCACTCAGCCATCACACAGCCATCACGCAGCCATCACTCAGCCATCACGCAGCCATCACGCAGCCATCACCAGCCATCACTCAGCCATCACTCAGCCATCACGCAGCCATCACGCAGCCATCACGCAGCCATCACTCAGCCATCACTCAGCCATCACGCAGCCATCACTCAGCCATCACGCAGCCATCACTCAGCCATCACGCAGCCATCACGCAGCCATCACTCAGCCATCACTCAGCCATCACGCAGCCATCACTCAGTCATCACTCAGTCATCACACAGCCATCACTCAGCCATCACGCAGCCATCACGCAGCCATCACTCAGCCATCGACAACTCGAGGAGTTCAATCTCCGCGAGCTTGTCGGTCTCTCCCCGGGTCCTTCTTCATCGCACACGCGAGGTGTGAACGTGGCATTATATGTGAAGGGCCAATGCCCGAAACGTCGCCTATTGTCTTAGTTAATTGTGCTTGTGCACCACTGCCACGTATGGCGAGATGTCAACTACCTCGCCTGGTCTACAGGATGTTGTGGGTTCGATCCCGACCCTGACGCCTGCTGTGTATATGGAGTTTGTGTGTCTCTCTCATCATCACGGTGGCTAGGAGATGTTAACTACCTCGCCTGGTCTACAGGAGGTTGTGGTTCGATCACAACCCTGACGCCTGCTATATTTGGAGTTTGAGTGTCTCTCTCCCCGTGGTCGCGTGGATTTTTCTCCGGGTCCTCCGGTTTTACCCTCCACATTTAGAATCAACAACACCACGCGTTTAGAAAGTATTCGGCTGCTGCTACGCATTTCCACACGACAAGGCTCTTTGTGGAGCTGTCGCCTGTGGAGCTGTCGTCTGTGGCAGCCAGGTCGCTTCTGAGCTGTGCGGCTCAGTGGTCCCTTGGCTGCTAAAATACAAAAATAAAATACGAAATGGAACTCGGCGAGGCCGGTGCGCTAACCGCTGCGCCACCGCTCCTCTGTTTCCTCTCGCGCGCCGCCCGCCTCACGGCCGCCCTCTGCTGTCCGCGTCCCACACCAACAGCCGCTCGGTCAAGGGTGGGCGCAATCGATTGTTCTAATCGATTATCGCGATGGACCACTTGAATGAATCGCCCTCGGTAATCGATCGCGCCACCAAGTGCTTGATCACAACTGAATCACGGTGCCTCGTCAAGGAGCAGCACGGATCGCCGTCACCACCCCAAAGTCATCCTCGTAGCAGCAGCAGCAGTAGTAGTANCAGTAGTAGCAGTAGTAGCAGCAGCAGTAGCAGCAGTAGCAGTAGTAGCAGCAGTAGTAGCAGTAGTAGCAGCAGCAGTAGCAGCANTAGCAGCAGTAGCAGTAGTAACAGTAGTAGCAGCAGTAGCAGCAGTAGTAGCAGTAGTAGCAGCAATAGCGACAGCAGCAGTAGCAGCAGTAGTAGCAGCAGCAGCAGTCGTACGGTAGCAGCAGCAATAGCGACAGCAGTAATAGCAGCAGTAGCAGCAGTAGCAGCAGCAGCAGTAGTAGCAGCAGCAGTAGCAGCAGCAGTAGTAGCAATAGTAACAGCAGTAGCAGCAGTAGCAGTAGTAACAGTAGTAGCAGCAGTAGTAGCAGTAGTAGCAGCAGCAGTAGTAGTAGCAAGCAGCAGTAGCAGCAGTAGTAGTATTAGCAGCAGCAGTAGCAGCAGCAGCAGCAGTAGTAGCAGCAGTAGCAGCAGCATTAGTAGTAGCAGTAGTAGCAGCAGCAGCAGTAGTAGCAGTAGCAGCAGTAGTAGCAGCAGTAGCAGCAGTAGCAGCAGCAGTAGCAGCAGTAGTAGTAGCAGTAGAAGCAGCAGCAGCAGTAGTAGTAGTAGCAGCAGCAGTAGCAGCAGCAGTAGTAGCAGTAGTAGCAGCAGCAGTAGCAACAGCAGCAATAGTAGCAGCAGTAGCAGCAGCAGTAGCAGCAGCAGTAGTGCAGTAGTAGCAGCAGCAGTAGCAGCAGCAGCAACACAACAGTAGCAGCAGCAGCAGTAGCAGCAGTAGCAGCAGTAGTAGCAGTAGTAGTAGCAGCAGTAGCAGCAGCAGTAGTAGCAGCGGTAGTAGCGGTAGTAGCGGTAGTAGCGGCAGCAGTAGTAGCAGTAGTAGTAGCGGTAGTAGCGGTAGCAGCGGCAGTAGCGGCAGTAGCAGCAGTAGCATCAGTAACAGCGGCAGTAGCATCAGTAACAGCGGCAATAGTAGCAGCAGTAGCAGCAGTAGCAGTAGTAGCAGCAGTAGCAGCAGTATCAGTAGTAACAGTAGTCGCAGTAGCAGCAGCAGTAGTAGTAGTAGCAGCAATAGCGACAGCAGCAGTAGCAGCAGTAGCAGCAGTAGTAGCAGCAGTAGCAGCAGTAGCAGTCGTAGCGGTAGCAGCAGCAATAGCGACAGCAGTAGTAGCAGTAGTAGTAGCAGTAGCAGCAGTAGTAGTAGCAGCAGCAGTCGTAGCAGTAGCAGCAGCAATAGCGAAAGCAGTAGTAGCAGTAGTAGTAGCAGTAGTAGCAGCAGTAGCAGCAGCAGTAGTAGCAGTAGTAGCAGCAGCAGTAGCAGCAGCAGTATTAGCAGCAGCAGTAGCAGCAGCAGCAGCAGAGTAGTAGCAGCAGTAGCAGCAGTAGCAGCAGCAGTAGTAGTAGCAGTAGTAGCAGCAGCAGCAGTAGTAGCAGCAGTAGCAGCAGTAGCAGTAGTAACAGCAGTAGCAGCAGTAGCAGTAGTAACAGCAGTAGCAGTAGTAGCAGCAGCAGTAGCAGCAGTAGCAGTATTAGCAGCAGCATTAGCAGCAGCAGCAGCAGTAGTAGCAGCAGTAGCAGCAGTAGCAGCAGCAGTAGTAGCAGTAGTAGCAGCAGCAGTAGTAGCAGCAGTAGCAGCAGTAGTAGCAGCAGTAGCAGCAGTAGCAGCAGTAGTAGTAGTAGCAGTAGTAGCAGCAGTAGCAGCAGTAGTAGCAGCAGCAGTAGCAGCAGCAGCAGTAGTAGTAGTAGGCAGCAGCAGCAGAGTAGCAAGCAGCAGCAGTAGCAGCAGCAGTAGTAGCAGTAGTAGCAGCAGCAGTAGCAGCAGCAGCAACAGTTGCAACAGTAGCAGCAGCAGCAGTAGCAGCAGTAGTAGCAGTAGTAGTAGCAGCAGTAGCAGCAGCAGTAGTAGCAGCGGTAGTAGCGGTAGTAGCGGTAGTAGCGGCAGCGGCAGCAGTAGTAGCGTAGTAGTAGCGGTAGTAGCGGTAGCAGCGGCAGTAGCAGCAGTAGCATCAGTAACAGCGGCAGTAGCATCAGTAACAGCGGCAATAGTAGCAGCAGTAGTAGTAGCGGTAGTAGCAGCGGTAGTAGCGGCAGCAGCAGCAGTAGCGGCATCTTCTGTCGGCTTCTGGCGGCTGCCCATCGAGCAAAGACGGCGGTGGTGACCGCATCATAATCGCGCGGCGCTTCCAGATGCGCTTCCGCGGCCGTCTGGAGCGCTTTCTTCCTACCCATATTAGGACGCCACTCGGGAGCTATGCACTTTGACACCACCGAGAATGTAACTCACAGCTTGAGAACTGCTGCTGCTGCTTGTTGTTGTTGTTGTGTTTAGTTTGCTGTCCCCCACCGCAACCTCCGATTAGCACGGTAGGCTACGTACGGTGCGAAAGAAGTCTTACATAGTACAAATCGATTGTTCTAATTGAGTACCGTTAGAGATCCCCAGTAGTTAATCACCGTTGCACTAATCGGCTCGTCGGACGATCTCTATCGATTAAGTAAAATAGCAACAATAGCTTCCAGTGATGAATGGCGATGATGGCAGAGGCACTAGAGGAGCAGAATCGGGCGGGTCGGTGGCTAGGAGATGTCAACTACCTCGCCTGGCCTACAGGAGGACGTGAGTTCGATCCCGACTCTGACGCCTGCTGCTGTATATTTGGAGTTTGCGTGTCTCCCTCTCATCATCATGGTGGCTAGGAGATGCTAACTACCTCGCCTGGTGTACAGGAGGTCGTGAGTTCGATCCCGACTCTGACGCCTGCTGCTGTACATGTGGAGTTTGTGTGTCTCTCTCATCATCATCATCACGGTGGCTAGGAGATGTTAACTACCTCGCCTGGTCTATAGGAGGTCGTGAGTTCGATCACATCCCTGACGCCTGCTGCTGTATATTTGGAGTCTGCGTGTCTCTGTCATCATCATCGCCACGGTGGCTAGGAGATGTTAACTACCTCGCCTGGTTTACAGGAGGTCGTGGTTCGATCCCAACCCTGATGCCTGCTGATGAATATTTGAAGTCTGTGTGTCTCTCTCTCATTATCATCACGGTGGGCGAAGCTGTGTTGGAGGAGGAGGAGCGGTATTTGGTTTCACTGTTACCCAGGAAAGTGTCACTTCCATAGTCTTGGTTCTTTCGGTAAAGTCACGTAAATATAAAATAAAAATAAAATAGCGGTCTTCATCAGGCGCTTGTGTTGTGATCGAAACGTCGTGGTTTTAGCTTTTATTTTTATTTATTATTTNATTTTTCTATCTACGTGACTTTACCGAAAGAACCAAGAATATTAATTCCTGCAGTCACGAAAGTTTTAAGTAAAAATGTGAGGCTCTGGCTGTTTGAGGATGGTCCTGTCAAGTTTTTTTTTCCAGTAGGGGGATGATTGTCGTCCTTCCGCCGCACTTGGCTACGTACGGTGCGAAAGAAGTTCAACATATCAAACCACAATTGAAACAATGTTTTTTATTTGACCAGGTAAGGTCCCCACTGAGCTATGCGGCTCTTTGTCAGAAGCGGCCTGGTCCACAAATGATGGCTCAACGAAGTGGCTTATCGAGTCGAAATGTATAGCAGCCAACTTTTGTCTAACACACATCTTTCTAAATGTGGAGGGGAAACCCGGAGGACGCGGATCAACTTCAGCGTTCAGTGCGCCAACCGCTGCACCACCAACTCTCCAACGAGTGACATCGTCGTTGTATTTCTCTGTTGGGGAGGGCAGCGTGTCGGTGAAGAATGTGAAGAGTTGTGGTTGTGGTTCTGAACAACTGTTTTTGATTCGTACACCAAACCATGCGTGGGTTTGGTCGTCACTTGTTGTTTTTTGCTCCTCGCGAGTCGACTACACATTCCATCCACCCTGCGACGGTCTTGGCCTGCGGTCTGTGCGTCTCTGTGGAACTCTATGGATCTCTGTGTAACTCTACGGGTCTCTGTGTAACTCGATGGATCTCTGTGTAACTCTATGACGGGTCTCTGTGAGTCTAACTCTATGGATCTCCGTGTAACTCTATGGATCTCTGTGTAACTCTACGGTCTCTGTGTAACTCTATGGATCTCTATGATGGATCTCTGTGTAACTCGATGGATCTCTGTGTAACTCAATCTCTGTGTAACTCTATGGATCTCTGTGTAACTCAGTGAGTCTCTTTGTAACTCTATGGATCTCCGTGAATCTAACTCTATGGATCTCTGTGTAACTCTATGGATCTCTGGTAACTCTGTGAGTCTCTTGTAACTCTATAGATCTCTGAGTAACTCTATGGATCTCTGTGTAACTGTGAGTCTCTTTGTAACTCTATGGATCTCTGGGTAACTCTGTGAGTCTCTTTGTAACTCTATAGATCTCTGAGTAACTCTATGGATCTCTGTGTAACTCTGTGAGTCTCTTTGTAACTCTATGGATCTCCATGAGTCTAACTCTGTGCGTCTCTGTGTAACTCTATGGATCTCTGTGTAACTCTATGGATTCTAGATTTGAAGCTTTCGTGACTGCAAGGATTCATATTCTTAGGTGTTTTCGGTAAAGTCACGTAGGTAAAACATTAAAATTAATAAAAGTAAAATAAAATCAAAAATCACGACGTTTCGGAGGCAACACAAGTCTCCGTCATCAGGTGGGACCGTCACAGCCAGATTTGCTGCATCAAGTGAGGCAATGATTCAAGATGTAATCCCTTAAAAGCGAGTTGAGGGGGAGGAGAGGGGGGGGGTCATCAGAATGTGGTAGCCAATGAATGGAACGTATCGGAGGGAGGGGGCGGGGCTCAAAGACGGCACGGAGTGCCACGTAGAACGCATCGGAGGGGGAGGGGGGCCAAAAGAATGCACGACGTGGTGCAAGAGAGCGTGGTTGTGCGCAAGCAACTACTGCTGCACACGCCAACGCATTGGACAGAGAGGGGAGGGGAGGCCAAAAGAGAGTGTGGGTGCAAGTGTACGTGGACCTGTGTGTGTACAAGCACCTGTTGATACACATGATAGAAAAGAACGAAAATGCCCATGTTTATACCAGTGCTGGCTGAACAATGAAGAGAGTACTGTTAAACACTGGGGATGTTAACACTCGGTAAAGTAAAGTAAAATAGTGCCTGTCAGATAAGATGGTCCAAAAATGTGTAATTAACCTTGGTCTCGGAAAAGACATTTTTTCCGAGACCAAGGTTCTCTGCAAACCTCCTGGCTACCATCAAAGGTTTGTACACGAGGCCATACAAATATACAAACACAGACATTATTTCAACCGTGATGATGGGTACAAACTTAGTAATCATTGGAAAGATGTTATCAACCACTCAAAAAATACTTAATTACACTTTTTGGCCCCTCCCCTCCCGAAGCGTTCTACGTGGCCCTTCGTGCCGTCTTTGAGCCCGCCACCCTCCCTCCCGATACGTTCCATTCATTGGCTACCACATTCTGATGAGTCCCCCCCCTCTCCTCCCCTCAACTTGCTTTTAAGGGATTACATCTTGAATCATTGCCTCACTTGATGCAGCAAATCTGGCTGTGACGGTTCCACCTGATGACGGAGACTTGTGTTGCCTCCGAAACGTCGTGATTTTTTATTTTATTTTACTTTTATTAATTTTAATGTTTTACCTACGTGACTTTACCGAAAACACCTAAGAATATGAACTCTATGGATCTCTGTGTAACTCTGTGGATCTCCATGAGTCTAACTCTATGGATATCTGCGTAGATTTGTGCAACTGCAATGTCCTGTGACTGCCGTCACGGTCTTGTATCCTTGTGAAATGGCTGCTCAACTCAATGGCGGCCCTCCCAGCTGAAATAATAAAGTCTGAATTCATATTTAACCCTACGTGCCTCCATGTAACTCTGTGTGTCTCTATGTAACTCTTGGATCTCCATGTAAATATGTGTGAGTGAATGTGTCGGTGTAACCTGCAGTGTGGTGGCTGAGCGGGTAGAAAGGCGAGTTAGATGAGTGAATACGTGGGTGAGTAGTTGGGTGAATGGCTGAGTGTGTCGGGGAGTGGGTGTGTGAGCGGGTGAGTGAGTGCATGTAGATGTCAGTGAGAGTGGCTGAATTAGTGAACGAGTACGACCTGCAGTGGTGTTTGAGTGAGTCGGTGTCAAGGTGAGTGGTGGAAAGGTGTGTGAGTGTATGGGTAAGGTGTGTGAGTGGATAGGTGTTGTGAGTGACCGGATGAGTGAGTGTTGTTGTGAACACACTTTGGGATTAGAGAAAACAAAGACAATTGGCCAACACCACGTGACGGACATCGACTGCGACATATTTAAGTGCCGCGACAATTCACGGCAGAATTGAACTTACAGAGCTCGGCGAAAGCGAAGTAGGCACAGGACACATTTAGAAACATGCGTTTAGACTATTTAGAATATATGCTGCTATAAATTTCGAAATGATAATCCACTTTATTGAGCGGTCATTTGTGGCCAGGTCGCTTCTGAGAAATGAGTTAGGGGCCGTCCATAAATGACGTCACGCGTTTTTTGACGATTTTTGACCTCCCCCCCTCGTCACTCGGCGTCACAAAATGTCAGACCACCCTCAAATATGACGTCACAAAGCTCTGCCTCCTTCCCCCCAAATAAAAAATGCTTCAAATCGCTTTAAACTATTGCCATTGTAGTGCGTATTTAATGTGGCGCTGCACTCTGATGTTGTAGGAGAAAACATTTATTTAAAAGTCTATTTAATTAAGTAGAACGTGTTGTTTATATTTATTTAAATTGCGCATTTTGATGTGACGTCACATTTCTCACCCCCCCCCTCGTCACACATCGTCACAAATGTCTAACCCCTAGGTGCGTGACGTCATTTATGGACGGCTCCTTAATACTTTAGTGGGCTTTGCCTGGTAGGATGTGGATGGTTTCGTGTTGTATTTGTTTGTGTGTTGGGTGATTTGTTGACCTTTCTTGGACGTTGCACCCCTATCGTGTTTGTGTCTCGTGTCTGTTGTTGTGACGTCCTTACCCCGTGTCCCTACCGCACATCTGTCAAAAGAGCTTCATAGCTCATCGGATTATCCCAATATAATAAATATTCGGATTCTGAGAACTGTTGTCATCACTGTATCGTACAACAGCAACAATGTCAACTTAGAAGGGACCGCGCTCTGTCTCGCTCGTTCTCGACGAGGACGACTCAGAGGCACCGGGAGGAAGAACCCGAGGCGAGCGGGAATGCAGCAGCAGCAGCAGCACCAAAGCTACCAACGTTTGCCTAAGCTCTGCAGACCTCTATTTATTAACATTCATCCAATGAATGAGTGGTTTATACGTGTTATTGACAAATGTAAAATAGGGGTTTTCCCCTTTTTTCTGGCGACAAAACTGAAACCTTTTGCAAAGAATCATGTTTACATTCACCACAAAACTTGCAGTGAAAATGCAAACAAAAAACAACACTGATAATTAATGCATTGTCCTCGAAATTGATTGGTCCACACAATGCATTAATAATCAGAGTGTTGTTTTTTGTTTGCATTTTGACTGCAAGTATTGTGGTTAATGTAAACATGATTCCCTTGCAAAAGGTTTCAGTTTTGTCGCCAGAAAAAGGGGGAAAATCCTATTATTATATTTTGATACTGGCAAAGGAGGCATCATGATGGTGATTGACAAATGTGTTGAGCTTTTGTTTGTCCATTGTGCCTGTACAGCCACTGCCAACGCAGCAACAGCATCCCCAAATAATGAGTTGCTTGTTTACGCAGAGGAAGGACGCTATTGCAGGGTGCTTAAAAAACATGTTTTAACACTTCCGAGAATTTGCAATAATACCACAAAAAATGTGCCTCCTGGCTCTGGAGACCACCTGGAAAAGATTCCAGGCACGTGTTGAAGCGACTAAAATACATTTGTTTTCAAGTTACAGTATATTATCCATTCTTTTTCCATTAAAAACGATAGTTCCATGTAAATGTTAACATCTTTTTGAAACACCCTGCAATTCTCAGGCGACAAATTTCCGCCATCTTCCCCCTGAGTAACATGGCAGCACGCTTCCCAGGAAAGATGGCGGCGAGCAATTCCGCTGTGACGTCACCCAACCCCCCCCCCCCCCAGGACCAGTGACGTCACAGGGCAGCTTTAACATTCCGCAGCGCACACACGCGCAGCATCGCGGCGGCGGTGGGGGGGGGGTGTAAGCTCGCACGCTGATTGGTCACGAGTAGGCGGAGCTCTCGGCGCCGACCAATGGAGCGGTGCCCGGGCGGCCGGACGCGCCTGTCCGAGCTGGGAATCCGAAGCGGGCGTCGGGCCCAGAGAGAGACAGGAGCCCGGGGTACTCCGCAAAGCCGCGACCGCCGCCGCCGGGTTCGCGGCCACCGCCAGCGGCAGCAGCAGCAGCGGCATCAGCAGCAACAACAACAACAGCAACAACAGCAGCGGCAGCAGCAGCAACAACAACAGCAGCAACAACAGCAGCAACAGCGGCAGCAACAACAGCAGCAGCAGCAGGGGACGCCGTGGCCTGTCCGCGCGATGCCGCCAGCCTGAGAGACAGCGGCCACCGGTGACCAGGAGTCGCAGGGTACCCCGAGCACTCGACACACCACCCCACACCACCCACACACACCACACCACACCACCCACACCACACACCCCAAACACCCCACACAACACCACCCACACCACCCCAACACCCCACACCCCACACCACACACACCACCCCACACCACCCCACACACCCACACACACCACCCCACACCACCCACAACACCCCACACCACCCCACACCACACCACACACACCACACCACACCACCCACACACACCCCACACACCCACACCACACCACCCACACCACACCACCCACACACACCCCACCCCACACCACCCCACACACCCACACACCCCACACCACACACCCCACACACCCCACACCACCCCACACNACCCCACACACCCCACACCACATACACCCCACACACCCCACACCACCCCACACACCCCACACACCCACACACCCCACACCACACCACCCCACACCACCACACACCCACACACCCCACACCACACCACCCCACACCACCCCACACACCCCACACACCCNACACCACACCACCCCACACCACACCACACCACCCACACACCCCACACACCCNACACCACCCCACACACCCNACACACCCCACACCACCCCACACACCCCACACCACACCACCCCACACNACCCACACACCCCACACACCCCACACCACACCACACACCCCACACACCCACACACCCCACACACCCNACACACCCCACACCACACCACACNACCCCACACACCCCACACACCCCACACACCCACACACCCCACACACCCAGCGCGGCCCGGCTCGGGCTCCTCGCTCGCGGGGGAGGCTGTGGGTCTCCGTGTGAGTCAATGGGTCACTGTGTCGGTGTGGGTCTCTGAATCCATGGGTGTCTGAGAATCTACAAGTCTTCGTATGAGTCCATGGGTTTATGTGCGAGTCTCTGGGTATCCGTCTTAGTCAATGGGTCTCTGTGTGAGTGTGGGTCTCTGTGAGACTTTGGGTCTCTGTGTGATACTATGGGTCTCCGTGCAAGTCTGCGGGTATCCGTGTTAGTCTATGGGTCTCTGTGTGAGTGTGGGTCTCTGTGAATCCACGGGTCTTCGTATGAGTCCCTGGGTTTATGTGCGAGTCTCTGTGTGTCTCGATGTGAGACTTCGGGTCCCTCAATCTGTTTGATCTCCGTGTGAGTACTGGGTCACTTGAGTCCACGGGCTCTTCCGTGTGAGGCTTTGGAGGCTCGGTGTGAGTCCATGGGTCTCTGTAAACCCGTGGGTTTCTGTGCAAGGCCATGCGTCTGTATGTGAGTTTTCGAGTCTCTGAAGTCAGAAACCTCAACGAACTCAGGACTCGCTCTCAAGAGGGTCCTGCCACACAGAGAGGATTTGGCTTCGTGTTGGAGGAAACTATTAAACACATTTTTTTGTTTNACCAGGTAAGGCCCATTGAGCTATACAGTTTTTTTTCTTTCCAGAAGCGATCTGGCCACAATGATGGCACAAATAAAGTGACTTATCGTGTCGAAATGTGTCGCGGTCAAATACTCTAAACGCACGATTCTAAATGTGGAGGTAAATCGGAGGATCTGAGAAACATCCACGCGGCCACGAGGAGAAGAGACACGCCAACTCCAACCATGCATCGTCAGGGTCGGGATCGAACCCACGACCTCCTGTATACCAGGCGATGGACCTAACATCTCGCCGGAGAAATCTCAGCACTGCCACCTCTTGGACACCTCTTGGCCACAACACTTTGGCAAGCCCTGGTGGTGCAGGTGGTCACCCATCCACTAACTCGCTTTGGCTTCCTAGATGCGGCCGTGCCCATCACTCTGACACGTGTCCCGCGTCTGTCACAATCGCGTGCAGTGCTCACTCGGGGTCCCTCGCGACGTTTCTCCTCACGTTATGTTACCACCGATGGGTTTTAGGAACCAATTTGTTCGATTTCTTGAAAAAAAATGTACAAAAGAACACAGTAAAAAAAGTACAGAATTTATATACATTTTTATGGCTGATGTATATTTATTTAGGAGGTTAGCGTTTGCCTTTCTTGAATACAGGTAACGCAATTATTTTGGTGATTATTTCTATTTGTCTGTCTCTGCTCAGATCTCTGTCTGTCTGTTTCTGCTCTGATCTATGTCTGTCTGTCTCTGCTCTGATCTATGTCTGTCTGTCTCTGCTCTGATCTATGTCTGTCTGTCTCTGCTCAGATCTTTGTCTGTCTGTCTCTGCTCTGATGTCTGTCTGTCTTTGCTCTGATCTCTATTTGTCTCTGCTCTGATCTCTGTCTGAATGTCTATGCTCTGGTCTCTGTCTGTCTGTCCTGCTCTGATCTATGTCTGTCTGTTTCTGCTCTGATCTCTGTCTCTCTCTACTCTGATCTCTGTCTGTCTCTGCTCTGATCTCTGCATGTCTCTGCTCTGATCTCTATCTGTCTGTCTCTGCTCTGATCTCTATTTGTCTCTGCTCTGATCTCTGTCTGTCTGTCTGTCTCTGCTCTGATCTCTGTCTGTCTGTCTCAGCTCCCTCTTGCAAACGAGACCATGCTGTCCATAATAGTTGTTTTTGGGTTAGATCGCGTAAATATAAACCCGCCACCACCCGACACGGCCAATTTGTAAGGTTTGTGACGTAAACAAACATGCCAATTCGTTACTAGTTCAGCACACCGGTGTGTTGGACAGTAAACCACAACATTTACAATTCGACTACGACGTTTTGCCAGTAATTACAACCAGCATCATCAGGTGACAACTCTGGCTGTCGACAACTCTGGCGATCGCCTGGTGATGCTGGTTGTAATTCCAGGCGAAACATCACGCTATTTGAATTGTAAATGTTGCAGTGGGTTTACTCTCCAACACAGTGGTGTATTGCACTAGTAACTAACTGGCACGTTCTGTTTACGTGACAAACCTTACTAATTTGCTGTGTCAGGTGGTGGTGGGTCTAACGACACATTTATATTTACGCGATCTAACTGAGACCCTGCTATCTTGAGTGGTTAACACTTGAGTGGTTAAAACTAAATAAATGTAAACTTTTGCTGAAGGGCCAGTCACGTCCTGCGTTGTCACAATCCCTCCCACCGCTGCACACGGCCTGATAGCGGCGTTGCTCCATATCCGCAGGGGTTTGTTTCCCTCTTGGGTCATGTCCCTTCCCGTGACGTCTTCCTGCATAATTATCGCGCCCACTGACGTTACCTTCATGGTCGAAGCGGTGTGATTTATCACGTGTTCTCCGATGCAGGTGTTCCTCTCCCAGTCTCTGGGTGTCAGTCCCTGCGTGGCATCTCTCTCTCGACGCTTTCTGTGCGAACTTCTCAGTTGTTTTTGTCCGTTTTCTTGGCTGCTGACCATTTGTCCGATGAGTTTGTCTTAGCAGGAAATGCGCACCAATTTCACTCTTTTATCATCGTCATCAGCCGTGATCTATTCCCTGCTGGATGAAGGCCTCCCAAGCCACCTCTCACAATCCTGCGATGCAATAACGATCTACCGGGCACCTGCTCCATGACACACGAGCTCACGTCATCGCTCCATCTTTTACGCCTGGACGCGTTCCGTTTCCTCGGCTGCCGCTCCTCGATCGTTCTCGGCCATCGTCGTCCCTTCTCGCGCGTCATGCGTCCGGCCGTAGCAAAGCCCAAATGTTTCTGTTCCAAACCAGTCAACACAAGCTCGCATTGGGTCTGTAATCTGCATTGGGTCTGTCATCTGCATTGGTTCCGTAATCTGTATTGGGTCTGTAATCTGCATTGGGTCTGTCATCTGCATTGGTTCTATAATCTGCATTGTTCCGCTTTTTGTCGCATCGTCAGCGTGAGACCAATTACACGTCGACCGCCATGAATTTCCGCTGCAAATTTTTTGGTTTGCGTTCCGTTTTCTTTGTGGGTTTCCGTTGCATCCGACCCGTCACTTCACAACAGGAAAGCACATACTGATTGGAAACTCGCTCCGTTAGACGCGCTGCGATGTTGCTATCCAGCGCCAGATTATCGATGTGCTCCGAGCTGCTATGGCTCACCTTTTAACTCCTGTCTCTTTGTTCCGTGTTTAATGTCTGTTATGCAAACTGCCTCTCTCACAGAGGCGGCAGAGAGAGTGGGAAAGTGGGGGGGGGGGGAAGTGGGGGAGGTAGTTTTGAGAAACTTGTTTCAAATGCCACGCCGACAGATGTAATGGAACCGGCGACCTCTGGATCGCAAGCCCAGTGCAACGCCGACCACCAGCACTGTGGCAGCTGCTGTCTTGTGATTCTCGGTTCGCGAGGTTAACGCCGTATGACACGAGGGTGGCTAAAATCATTCTCGTTTTTGCATTCGGTGCTGCAACAGTGTAGTGGTCAAGTGTCGCACTGGACTTGTGATCCCGAGATCGCCGGCGCACAGAGGTTTGGGTGAGACCCGTGCGATTTGGTGTGATGCGTGGCATTAGGTATGATCCGTGGGATTTGGTGGAACCCTTGGCATTTGGTAAGACCCGTGGCATTTGGTGTAATGTGTGAAGTTACGTAAGACCCATGGGATTTGGTGGGACGCATGGAGTTTGGTGAGACGCGTGGGGTTTTGGTGGGGCGCGTGGGTCTCTGCATGTGGAATGTGGAGCTTCTACGCTCGGGTCCGTTCCAATCTCCCCCCCCAACCCTCCGCTGGCCCTAGTGTAGACCCCGATCCGGCCTCTGCCGCCGCAAGTTGGCACAGGCTTGGAAATCCACGCCAGGGAGGAGTTCACGCGGCTCGTTTACCGTTAGCACCGAGGTGGCGGCGAGAGTTTAATTAGCGGAGGGATGTTTTGACGTGGTCCCGAGAGGCCACCGGGCCGGTCGCAGAGGGACGTTTGCGGCTGTAGCGGCGATCCGCGGGGTTTGTCTCGGTCCACTCGGTGTGATTATATTCTTTGTTGTGTATTCGAGACCCATATCTGACAGGGCCCTTAACTATACACATCTGGCAGTCGATCAGCATTGGTTCGAGCGAGCCTGGCTCTGCTGGTGAGACACTGAATGTTGAAACCGGTCCAGCGTTTGCTTGTGCTGAATCAATATATGCAAGGCTTGAAATCAGTCCAGAGTTTGCTTGCTTTGAACCTGCGTTGAACCAATATAGGCAAGCCTGACTCTGCTGATCAGGACCCATAGACTTGCATAGGAACCCACAGGCTCGTACAGAGACCCATAGACTCACACAGAAAATTCATAGACTTGCACGTAGAATCCTTGGACTCCAAAAGAGACCCATAGACAAACAGAGACTCGTAGACTTGCACAGAGACTCGCACGGAGAGGTGACTGCAGTGTGGTAATTGAGTGGTTGCGAGTTTTGTTGAGTTGGTGAGTGTTGTTGCGACCTGCAGTACGGTGGTGGCTGTTGAACACAGCGTGGGGTACAGACAAGGGGTGAAGTTCACGGGAACGGCCCCCGTGATGGTGGTGGCAGTCGTAGCGATGGAAGAGTGTTTTGGAGGCAACAGACCCATTGCCTCTATAAATAACTACACAAAGTTGGTTGTGTGACAACGTGACCGGGCTGGGTTAGTCTGAGTGGTTTTCGCGTGTATTTATGAGCTGCCCCGCTGGTGTTGAGACTTTGGAATCCAGGGGTCGCCGGTCCGATTCCGTCTCCCACCGCAGGGGATGAAGAGGTGGGGGCTGGTTTTGTAAATCCTCACGCCGCTCTCTGCGCGTGCAGTGGCGGTGGTGTAATCGTGTTGCTCGTGAGAGCTCGGATGTTAGGCGCCATGCTGCTGGGGTGGGGGATTAGTACCACGGTGGCTAGGAGATGTTAACTACCTCGCCTGGTATGCAGGAGGTCGTGGGGTTTGATCCCGACCTCAACGCCTGAATATTTGGAGTTTGCACGTACTCCCCGTGGTGGCGTGGATTTTTCTCCAGGTCCTCCGGTTTTTCCCTCCTCATTTAGAATCAACCTGCGTTTAGCGTACTTGGTTGCTATGAATTTCCACATGGTAAGCCACTTAGTTGAGCTGTCCTTTGTTGCCAGGTCGCTTCTAAAAAGAGCTACATAGCTCAGTGGGCCTGACCTGGTAAAACAAAGAAATGTGTAGTTTTTTAGTGGGAGATGCGACTCAGCGTTAGCGTGTCCGCTGCTTGTTGAAGGGGCTTCGCAGTTCGAATCTAGCAGGCTGCCCTGGTTAATACTGCAGTGTGTGTCGACCACGAAATACTGCCGACTGCTTACTACGCGCCGTCTGCTTTACTCGCAATAGAGATCCCGCGACGACATTCCGAGCGAGTAGGAAGCCCTTGTCTGCCGGCGTCACAAATCCAACTTTTAAGAAAAATTATGCCGCAAAGTCGTCCGTTGAGGTCATGCAGCAGCAGCGGCAGCAGCAGGCAGCAGCGGTCATCGCCATGCACTGCAAAACGACGGCCTGCTGCTGCAGCAGCAGCAGTAGCGGCGCCCTCCTGCGTGGCGATCGCCCTGCAGCCCCATGGGAGCCACAGCGGCAACAGCAGCCACAGCGGCCGCGCGCTCCTCGGCTATCGCTGCTGACGACGTTGGGCAGACGGAGTCGCTCGAGGGGACAACGGAACCTGGTCTGGGGCTTTGAGTCGTCACCTCCTCCGAGACCGCGTGTCCTCGCGTGGCAGACCGGCACCCGGATTTTCCATTACCTGGTTTTAAGTCGTGTTTGGTACGATTCGGTTTGCGTGGCTCACTGAATGTAGTGTAAATGCCGGGTGGCTGGTCAGCGCTGGAGTGAGTGGCTTGCAATCGGAAAGGTCGTGGGTTCAGTTCCTGTTTGCGGGGGTGGGGGGTTAGGGACTGCGAGGTCGATAAAATCGCTAGTGCTTTGTGGGGTTGTCCGAGACGGAGAGACTCGTAGACCCTACCACAAGAATGTGGAATTTCCACCACTGGCTCAGGGCTGTAGAGAGGCGAAGTGTTACCAATGCTACAATGTCCCCACGTGTCTCTGCGTCCCGTGTGTCCCGCACCTTCAGGCATGGCCAGCCGGTGAGATGGACGGGAAGAGCAACGGGGACGTGCGTGGACAGCGCAGGACGCACAGACGGTGAGAGTGAGTCGCGGCGATGGGCCAGTTGTGGAGGGAGTTCCCCTACCCGAGTGCTTATGGCCAGCTCCGGTTTGACAGCGGAGGTCTCACTCCGGATTAGTCCAGCGGCATTATCTTTTCATTGGCTGCGTAGTCCTGCTGTGCGGAAGCTACCTGGTGTGTTGCTCCACACGAAGCTCCGGGCTTTTTTTGACAACAGGAAATGCCTTCCCTTTTCTGTGCTTGTGAAGCGTGTGCAGCCCTTTTAAAGGTTCAACACATTCAGGCGGGCCTCCCTAATATCCATCCTGGGTTTAACCAGGCTGGCATTTTGTAAGGCGCTCACAGATGTAGACACGGCGCCATAAGTGACCTCCTTTTCGCAGGTGTGGCAGTGCTGGCTCGGTCATGTAGCCTGCATGCCCAGCCACCATTTCCCAAGCAGTTTGCTCAAGCAGTTTGGCCGGATCGAGGGAGCTAAATGGGCACGGCACGGGCTGGAGAAGATATTGGCTGATGTGGTACGGGAGATATGGAGCTGAGTGGACTTGCCGATGACCGGTACCGGCGGTGTCAAGATCAGCCTCTGTGAATGAGGAGGCTCGTGAAGGACGCAGTCGCCCTCCAACAACAGCAGAGGGCAGAGGAGCGACGCTCGCAACAACGAACGTAGTCACCGGGCGGCAATAAAACTGCGAAGTGGCACAGTGGGGAGCACGGGTGGTTCCTCGGTCTCGGTCAACCCATGGCACCTGGGTCTCGCCCGTGAGCTGTCAGTGAGCTCGCCGCACTTGACGTGGCCTCGAGATGCAACTAGCCCTGGCACAAGCGCCGTGGTGACGTCACCGTCACTCATTGGCAAATGGTGCTTCTGTTGTTATTGTTGTACACCTGTGTGTGTGCGCGTGTGCGTGTGTGTGCGTGTGTGTGCGTGCGTGTGTGTATGTGTGATCGTGTATATATGGTGAGCAATAGTACAGCGGTTAGCACGCTGCGCTACAAACCCGGCAACCCGAGTTCGACTCCCCGCTCATGGCCAACACCAGGGAAGATTATTTGAACCAGTCCTGGGCCTCCCTAGGTGGCCTTAAATGAGTTCCTGGTGCGGTCTGTAAAACATCGCCACTGGCGAGACAAAGGTGGCCGGGCGTGATGCTGGCCACCCACTTCCTCGTGTGCCGTGCCGACTTTCGTAGGTGCTCACTAACAGCACTTGCCTCAACAGTCTGTCAAGGCTATACAGGAGATCTGTCTTTCTATCTTGTATGTACACGTGTGCGTGTGTGCGTGTGCGTTGAGCGCAGCCCCCCGCCCGTGCCAGGCGAGGGGGGGCGTTGAAGGCGTCTGCCGCGGGGGCGCGCCGCCCCCCACATGGAGCCCCCCGTGCGCTCGCAGCTCTTCTCCATCCAGCAGTTTGGGGCCCGCGACAACCTCGTCAAGTGCCTCCTGCTGAGCCGCGAGAGGGAGTACACCACCCCCGAGACTTCCGGTGAGCGGGCCACGCACGGGGGTGGAGGGGGGGCACGGGGGCCACGCACGGGGTGGAGGGGGGGGGCACGGGGGGCCACGCACGGGGTGGAGGGGGGGGCACGGGGGCCACCACGCACGGGGTGGAGGGGGGGGCACGGGGAGTTACGGGGAGTCACGCACGTGTACCCCGACTCCTGAACGTTGAACCCTGACCCTTGATGTGTGAACTTCGAACTCTTGACCGTGAATCTGTGCGTCTTGACTGTTTCACTTTCTTGCGACTGTTCTGACAGATCCCCGTGTCCCCCTGCGTCACTACGTCCCCGCTTCTCCATGTCACCCCGTGACCCCCCGTGAACCCCCGTGACCCCCTGTGTCCCCTCTTGCCCCCATATCTCCCCCGCGCCACCGCGTTTCCTCGCCTTAATGCCCCCGCTTCCTCATGTGCCCCGTGACCCCCCCCCCACCCCGTGCAGGTTCCACGTGGGCACGTACAACGTGAACGGGCAGTCCCGGCGAGGCGCTCGGCCCGTGGCTCGCAGGCGACCCGAGCCGCCTGACGTCTACTGCGTGGGGTAAAGGCAGCCTCGCAATCCATCCGTGCGGCTCCACGCGTGTGCGCTTAGTTCCGTGAGGCTCCCCCAGTGTCTCCGCATCCCGTGTCCCCATGTCTCCACTGTCCCCGTGTTTCCCCGTGTCTCCCCGTCTCCCCGCGGTGTCTCCGCTGTGTCTCATAGCTGCATCTCCTCGCTGTTTGCCTTGACCCGCATCTCCTCGTGTCTCCTCCCCGTGTGCCTACGTCCCCGTGTCTCTGCCATAGGTCTCAACGTGAGCCGAGTGGGTTTTCTAGCACTGTGATACCATCAATAGGCCAGGGCTCTGTGAATGAGTGTTCGAGTGAGTGTTTGGCTCGTGTGTGTGTGTGTGTGTCGGCAATTGCGTGAGTCAGTGTGTATGTGTGTTAGGATGGGTGGTGGTCGCGGGTTGCTGAGGAGATGGAGTCTGCCTCAGTGGCCCGCGATCACAAATCACTATTTAACTCCATCAAAAAAGTAACCTGCAGCGCCACACCTATTACCATCATTAGGGGAAAAANCGGTGATCCAATCTCCGACCCCAGGAACAGGTTTGCAGATTTGCTGAGCATTTCTGTGAGGTCCTGGGGGAGGGAAAATCTCTCATCCAGGAAAACATCATGGCACAAAGTGGGGATGACCCTGCTGAGGCTGCGGTGGCTCAAATATTGGAAGAGGTCACCCCCTGTGAGTGGCTGGCTGAGGTGCCAGCTGTTGAGGAAGTACTGAGGGCGATCCGGAGTTTGAGACCAGGAAAGGCACCGGGCAGAGATGATTTCCCAAGCGAAATGCTGAGGAGGGTGGCGTTTGTGCACAGACTGCCCTATATGACATCATAACAACAGTCTGGACCACTGGACGGGTTCCGCAGGACTTGAAGGATGCCCTGGTGGTCCCCTCTTTAAGAAGGGGGACCGTACCGACTGTAACAACTACAGGGCATATCACTCCTCAATGTGCCGGGTAAGGTCCTGGCAAGGATTATTCAACATCGCCTTGCTAGGCACGCTGAGGAGAGGCTTGCGGAGCCCCATGCGGTTTCAGGAAAGGGCGGTCCTGCACAGATGCCATATTTTCTGTCCGTCTGCTGCAGCAGATGTAGGGAATTCCAAAAAGACCTACATCTCTGCTTTATTGACCTAGTCAAGGCCTAGATACCATCAGTAGGACTGGGCTCTGGTTGTTCTTCGTGCTTTCGGAGTCCCTGACCCTCTGCTCACGATCATTAAGGACCTTCATGATGGTGAGCGGGCCCGGGTAAAACTACGTGGCCGGGAGTCGGAGCCTTTCCCTGTACACCTTGGGGTGCGACAGGGATGTCCTCTGGCTCCCACATTATTTAACATCTATTTCGACTGCGTAGTTCGTGAAGCCTTCAATAGATGTACCGGGGGAATTTCCATTTGGTACAGATACAATGGGAGGCTGATCGACGCCCGGGTGCGATCAAGGGATGGCTCCCTATTGGTCAACCACGTTATGTATGCCGATGATTTGGTAATAGCTGCTCATTCAGAAGAGGAGTTGGAGACGCTGCTGCTGAGACTGGAGTGTGCCACTAAGAGGTGGGGCCTTACCATCAGCCCCACCAAAACTAAGCACCTGCCTGGGTATTTTGTACCATCGGACACTCCACCCCCACAACTCCCAATCGGTGATGGGGCAGTTGTGGAGAGTTTCCATACCTGGGCAGTGTGCTTATGACCGGCTCCAGTTTATCAGCAGAGGTCTCACTCCGAATCAGTCGAGCGGCAATATCTTTTCATTGGTTGCGTAACGCTGTGTGGAAGCTACCTGGTCTGTCGCTCCGCACGAAGCTTCAGGTCTTCTCGGCCACGGTCATTCCCTCCCTTCTCTACGCTTGCGAAACGTGGACCCCCTAATGGAGCATCTTCGCTGGTTGGAAACATTTAGGCTGGCCTGCCTACGATCCATCCTGGGTTTAACCAGGCTGGATTGTGTGAGGAGCTCACAAATCCTTGAAAGATCTGGGCAAAGTCCCATCAGTGAGCTCCTCCGGCAGGCAAGGCTGCGTTGGCTGGGTCATGTAGCCCGCATGCCCAGCCACCGCATGCCTAAACAGCTTTTGTTCGGCCGGATCGAGGGGGCTAGGCGGGCGCGNCACAGGCTAGAGAAGAGATGGAGTGATGTCGTACAGGAGGACGTGGAGCTGAGTGGACTTGCCGATGACTGGTACCAGCGGTGTCAAGGTCTCCGTGAAGGAGGCTCGTGAAGGACGCTACTGGGCAGTTGGAGGCAGTCGCCCTCCAACAACAACGGAGGGCGGAGGAGCGACGCTCACAACAACGAGCGGAGCGCCGGGTGGCTAAAGCACAGCAAGTTGGTACAGTAAGGGGCACAGGTGGTGCATCAGCCAGTCATCTCGGTCATCTCGGCCGGTCGACCCGTGGCACCTGGGTCTGCCCCGTGATCTCCTGCCAGCGGGCGTTCGACACTTCACGTGGCCTCAAGGTGCACTTGGCCTGGCACAAGCGTCGTGGTGACGTCACCGCCACTTAGTGGCGAATGGCGGTTGTTGTTGTTGTGTTAGTGGGAGAGTGTGTGTGTTAGTGTGAGAGTGAGTGTGTTAGCGTGAGTCTGTGTGTGTGTGTGTGTTAGTGGGAGAGTGAGTGTGTTAGCGTGAGTTAGTGTGTGTGTGCGTTAGTGGGAGAGTGAGTGTGTTAGCGTGAGTCAGTGTGTGTGCGTTACTGAGAGAATGAGCGTGTTCGCGTGAGTGTGTGTGTTAGTTGGAGAGTGAGTGTGTTAGCGTGAGTCAGTGTGTGTGTGTGTTAGTGGGAGAGTGAGTGTTAGCGTGAGTCAGTGTGTGTGTGCGTTACTGAGAGAATGAGTGTGTTAGCGTGAGTCAGTGTGTGTGTGCGTTAGTGGGAGAGTGAGTGTGTTAGCGTGAGTGTGTGTGTTAGTGGGAGCTGGCCTGCCTACGATCCATCCTGGGTTTAACCAGGCTGGATTGTGTGAGGAGCTCACAAATCCTTGAAAGATCTGGGCAAAGTCCCATCGGTGAGCTCCTCCGGCAGGCAAGGCTGCGTTGGCTGGTCATGTAGCTCGCATGCCCAGCCACCGCATGCCTAAACAGCTTTTGTTCGGCCGGATCGAGGGGCTAAGCGGGCGCGGCACGGGCTAGATAAGAGATGGAGTGATGTGGTACAGGAGGACGTGGAGCTGAGTGGACTTGCGATGACTGGTACCAGCGGTGTCAAGATCGGCCTCAGTGGAGGAGGCTCGTGAAGGACGCTACTGGGCAGTTGGAGGCAGTCGCCCTCCAACAATAACAGAGGGCGGAGGAGCGACGCTCACAACAACGAGCGGAGCGCCGGGTGGCTAAAGCACAGCAAGTTGGTACAGTAGGGGCACAGGTGGTGCATCAGCCAGTCATCTCGGTCATCTCGGTCAGTCGACCCGTGGCACCTGCTGGGTCTGCGAGCGTTCGACACTTCGCGTGGCCTCAAGGTGCACTTGGCCTGGCACAAGCGTCGTGGTGATGTCACCGCCACTTAGTGGCGAATGGCGGTTGTTGTTGTTGTGTGAGTGTGTTAGCGTGAGTGTGTGTGTTAGTGTGAGTGTGTGTGTGTGGTGTGTGTGTTAGTGTGAGTGTGTTAGCTTGAGTGTGTGTGTGTGTTAGTGTGAGTGTGTTAGCGTGAGCGAGTTGATGGGTGGGAAAGTGACCAGCGCCTTTCCAAGTGCGACACCTCAACTCTGGGCTCGTTGGCCCTTCGAGGCAAGGAGACCCCGAGGCGGCTACACATCTTCACTTCTCCACGAAAANCGCCTCTTTGAAATGGCTTTGTCTCTCTCTTCAGTTATTTTCAAACCTCTCTCTCTCACTTCTTTTTTTCTCAGTTAATGTTTAACTATTTTTGCCTTGCCATGCATAGCGCAATTTATGATTTTAAGTTATAATTACGAATTATTATAAGTGGGTGTGTGAGTGAACTCTTGGGTGAGGGTTGTAACGTGTAAGTGTGGTGGATGAGATGAAACTTTCTTGCTGGTAGAGCAGGTGATCTGGGATTCAGCAGCAGCAGCAGCAGGATCTGGCCGAGGGAAGGTGGTGGTGGTGGTGGTGGCGCAGACGTCATTGGAAGTCGCGGTGAGCCGACGACCCGTTGACCCGATGTGCGCGACCTCTGCGCGTGGTGCCGCAGGTTCCAGGAGCTGGACCTCAGCAAGGAGGCGTTTGTGTTCAGCGACTCCCCAAGGAGGACGAGTGGCTCCGCGCCGTCACCGAGAGCCTGCACACTGGGGCGCGATACGTCAAGGTGCTCGCCCAGCCGCTCGCCCACTCGCTCACCGCTCGCCCACTCGCTCACCCGCTCGCCACTCGCTCACCNGCTCGCCCACTCGCTCACCCGCTCAGCCACTCACTCACTCACCCACTCACCCACTCACTCACCCGCTCGCCCACTCGCTCACCCGCTCACCCCTCGCTCACTCGCCCACTCACTCATCCGCTCAGCCACTCACCCAGCCGCTCACCCACTCGCTCACCCGCTCAGCCACTCACTCACTCACCCACTCACTCACCCGCTCGCCCACTCGCTCACCCGCTCACCCACTCGCTCACTCGCCCACTCACTCACCCGCTCGCCCACTCACTCACCCGCTCGCCACACACTCACCCGCTCACCCACTCACCCGCTCACCCACACACTCACTCACCCGCTCAGCCAATCACTCACCCGCTCGCCCACACACTCACCNGCTCGCCACTCACTCACCGCTCGCCCACTCACTCACCCGCTCGCCCACTCACTCACCTGCTCAGCCAATCACTCACCCGCTCGCCCACACACTCACCCGCTCACCCGCTCACCCACTCACCACTCACCCGCTCAGCCAATCACTCACCCGCTCACCCACTCACCACTTGCTCAGCTGCTCACCCTCAGCTCGCCGGACGTCGCTGTGCCCGCCCTCGCTTCTCTCGGCTCTCATTCCGCTTCTCTGCTTTGCTTCGGCTCCCCTTGGCGAGCGGTTCATCTGCTTATCCATCTTGTGGTGCACAGCGCATCAAGTAGCTTTTCGAAAGGCGCTGTGTGCATGTGACTTATTTTTACTGCCTGCCTGTGTGCGCCGTGACAGTCTTCATAGGTCTCGCTAACATCACTTGCCCCAACATTCTGTTACAGGCTATACAGGGGATCTTGTCTTTGTGTGTGGGCATCTTCTTTGTGCGTGTGCTGGCCACGCTGAGCGTGAAAATGCGTTTACGGAGTTGATGGTCCCCATGAAACGCTCATTCATGGCCTGGTAGTCAGCCCCAGCTCCCCACTCACCATCTCCCTCTCTCTCATGGCCTGGCAGTCAGCCCCAACTCCCCCCCCCCACTCACCATCTCTCCCTCTCTCATGGCCAAGCAGTCACCCCCAGCTCCCCACTCACCATCTCTCCCTCTCTCTCATGGCCTGCAGTCACCCCCAGCTCCCCACTCACCATCTCTCTCTCTCTTGGCCTAGCAGTCACCCCCAGCTCCCCACTCACCATCTCTCCCTCTCTCTCATGGCCTAGCAGTCACCCCAGCTCCCCAATCACCATCTCCCCTCTCTCTCATGGCCTAGCAGTCACCCCAGCTCCCCACTCACCATCTCCTCTCTCTCATGGCCTAGCAGTCACCCCAGCTCCCCACTCACCATCTCCCTCTCTCTCATGGCTAGCAGTCACCCCAGCTCCCCACCACATCTCTCTCTCTCTTGGCCTGGCAGTCACCCCAGCTCCCCACTCACCATCTCTNCCTCTCTCTTGGCCTAGCAGTCACCCCCAGCTCCCCCACTCACCATCTCTCTCTTGGCCTGGCAGTCACCCCCAGCTCCCCACTCACCATCTCTCTCTCTCTCTCTCATGGCCTAGCAGTCACCCCAGCTCCCCCACTCACCATCTCTCTCTCTCTTGGCCTGGCAGTCACCCCAGCTCCCCACTCACCATCTCCTCTCTCTCATGGCCTAGCAGTCACCCCAGCTCCCCACTCACCATCTCTCTCTCTCTTCATGGCCTGGCAGTCACCCCAGCTCCCCACTCACCATCTCTCCTCTCTCATGGCCAAGCAGTCACCCCCAGCTCCCCACTCACCATCTCTCTCTCTCTCATGGCCTAGCAGTCACCCCAGCTCCCCNACTCACCATCTCTCTCTCTCTCTTGGCCTGCAGTCACCCCAGCTCCCCACTCACCATCTCTCCTCTCTCTCATGGCCTGGCAGTCACCCCAGCTCCCCCACTCACCATCTCTCCTCTCTCTCATGGCCTGCAGTCACCCCAGCTCCCCACTCACCATCTCTCTCCCTCTCTCATGGCCTGGCAGTCACCCCAGCTCCCCACTCACCATCTCCTCTCTCTCATGGCCTAGCAGTCACCCCAGCTCCCCACTCACCATCTCTCTCTCATGGCCTAGCAGTCACCCCAGCTCCCCCACTCACCATCTCTCTCTCTTGGCCTAGCAGTCACCCCAGCTCCCCCACTCACCATCTCTCTCTCATGGCCTGGCAGTCACCCCAGCTCCCCACTCACCATCTCTCTCTCTCTCATGGCTGGCAGTCACCCCAGCTCCCCACTCACCATCTCTCTCTCATGGCCTGGCAGTCACCCCCAGCTCCCCCACTCACCATCTCTCTCTCTCTCATGGCCTGGCAGTCACCCCAGCTCCCCACTCACCATCTCTCTCTCATGGCCTAGCAGTCACCCCAGCTCCCCACTCACCATCTCTCCCTCTCTCTCATGGCCTAGCAGTCACCCCAGCTCCCCCACTCACCATCTCCCCCTCTCTCATGGCCTGGCAGTCACCCCAGCTCCCCCACTCACCATCTCTCTCTCTCTCATGGCCTAGCAGTCACCCCAGCTCCCCACTCACCATCTCTCTCTCTCTCATGGCCTGGCAGTCCCCCAGCTCCCCACTCACCATCTCTCCCTCTCTCTCATGGCCTAGCAGTCACCCCAGCTCCCCCACTCACCATCTCTGGTATGACGCCCTCTCTCTCATGGCCTGGCAGTCACCCCAGCTCCCCCATCACCATCTCTCTCTCTCTCTCAGGTGGCCTGGCAGTCACCCCCAGCTCCCCCACTCACCATCTCTCCCTCTCTCTCATGGCCTAGCAGTCACCCCAGCTCCCCACTCACCATCTCTCNCCCTCTCTCTCATGGCCTAGCAGTCACCCCAGCTCCCCACTCACCATCTCTCTCCTCTCTCTCATGGCCTGGCAGTCACCCCNAGCTCCCCACCACCATCTCTCCCTCTCTCTCATGGCCTAGCAGTCCCCCCAGCTCCCCACTCACCATCTCTCCCTCTCTCTCTCATGGCCTAGCAGTCACCCCCAGCTCCCCACTCACCATCTCTCTCTCTCTCATGGCCTAGCAGTCACCCCAGCTCCCCCACTCACCATCTCTCCCTCTCTCATGGCCTGGCAGTCACCCCCAGCTCCCCACTCACCATCTCCCTCTCTCTCATGGCCTAGCAGTCACCCCAGCTCCCCCACTCACCACTCTCCTCTCTCATGGCCTGGCAGTCACCCCGCTCCCCACTCACCACTCTCCCTCTCTCATGGCCTGCAGTCACCCCCAGCTCACCCACTCACCATCTCTCCCTCTCTCTCATGGCCTGCAGTCACCCCCAGCTCCCCACTCACCANCTCTCTCTCNTGGCCTGGCAGTCACCCCCAGCTCCCCCACTCACCATCTCCCCTCTCTCTCACCTGGCAGTCACCCCACTCCCCCACTCACCACTCTCTCTCATGGCCTAGCAGTCACCCCAGCTCCCCCACTCACCATCTCTCTCTCTCATGGCCTGGCAGTCACCCCAGCTCCCCCACTCACCATCGCCCCTCGCGTGTGTGTGTGTGCGCGTGTGTGCGTGTGTGTGTGTGTGTGTGCGTGTATGTGGCCGTACGTGTGTGTGTGTGGCTGGCCATGCGTGTGTGTGTGTGCGCGTGTGTGTGTGCGCGTGTGTGTGCGTGTGTCTGTGGCCGTGCCTGTGTGTGTATGTGGCTGGCCGTGCGTGTGTGCGTGTGTGTGCGTGTGTGTGCGTGTGTGTGCGTGTATGTGGCTGGCCGTGCGTGTGTGTGCGCGCGTGTGCGTGTGTGTGCGTGTGTGTGCAACGGAGGGGCAACCTTTGTCTGGTGCGGCATGCCAGCTGAGCCAGCAGAGGGGAAGAAGGCGGCGTTCTCGGGCTACACGGAGGGAGCCGTCACCTTCCAGCCCACGTACAAGTACGACACGGGCTCCAGCAAGTGGGACACGAGGTGCGGGGGGGGGGAGCGAGACACGCTGCACACTCGCCGTGCAGTCGCTGCACAACGCTGTCCATTGCTGTCGCTGACTATGCTGATGACGTCACTCACTGCCGCTGACGATGGTGATGACGTCACTCACTGCCTCTGACGATGGTGACGACGTCACTCACTGCCTCTGACGATGGTGATGACGTCACTCACTGCCTCTGACGATGGTGATGACGATGGTGATGACGTCACTCGCTGCCTCTGACGATGGTGATGACGTCACTCACTGCCGCTGACAATGGTGATGACGTCACTCACTGTCTTTGACGTTGGTGATGATGTCACTGCCTCTAACAATGGTGATGACGTCACTCACTGCTGCTGACAATGGTGATGACGTCACTCACTGCCTCTGACGATGCTGACGATGTCACTCACTGCCTCTGACAATGGTGATGACGATGGTGATGACGTCACTCACTGCTTTGACGATGGTGATGATGTCACTGCCTCTGACAATGGTGATGACGTCACTCACTGCTCTGACAATGGTGATGACGTCACTCACTGTCTTTGACGATGGTGATGATGTCACTCACTGCCTCTAACAATGGTGATGCTGATGGTGATGACGTCACTCGCTGCCTCTGACGATGCTGATGACGATGCTGATGACGTGACGTGGTGCGTTTGACGATGGTGATGACGATGGTGATGACGTGGTGATGACGATGGTGATGACGTGGTGATTGCCGCTGTGCCCCCCGTGCGTGGCCAGCGAGAAGTGCCGGGTGCCGGCGTGGTGCGACCGCGTGCTGTGGAAGGGCCCCGGCGTGCAGCTGCGGCGCTACGGCAGCCACATGGAGCTGTGCGTGAGCGACCACAAGCCCGTCAGCGCCGTCTTCGACATCGCGGTGCGCGGGGGGCAAGGGGGGAGGGGGGGAGGGGGGTAAGGTGGGGAGGGGCAAAGTGGGTTAGGGGAAAGGGGGCGGGCACCTGGTGGACGTGGTTGTGGTGGAGGTGGTGGTGGACATGGTGGTGGTTGACATGGTGGTTAACATGGTGGTAGTGCACTCAGTGATGGTTGACATGGTGGTGATGGACGTGGTGGTGGTTGACATGGTGGTGGTTGACATGTTGGTGATGGACGTGGTGGTGGACGCGGTTAATGTGGTGGACGTAGCGGTTGGGCATGGTGATGTACGACGTGGTGGACGTGGTGATGGGCTTTGTGATGGACGTGGTGGTGTACACTGTGGTTGAGGTGGTGGTGGACGTGGTGGTGTACACTGTGGTTGTGGACGTGGTGGTGGACGTGGTGGTGTACATTGTGGTTGACGTGGTGGTTGACGTGGTGGACATGGTGGTGGTGGTGGACGCAGGTGAGCGTGCTCGACACGGGGCTCTACAAGCGCGTCTTTGAGGACGTCGTCAAGACCATGGACAAGATGGAGAACGAGTGCCTCCCCTCGGTGACGCTCAGCCAGCGCGAGGTGACGGCACGTGCGAGTGCGTGTACACGTGTGTGTGTGCGTGTACACGTGTACGCGCGTGTGTGTGTACGTGTACGTGCGTGTGTGTGACGTGCGTGTCACGCGTGTGTGTGCGTGTACACGTGTGCGCGTGTGTGTGTACGTGTACGCGCGTGTGTGTGTGTCGTGTACGCGCGTGTGTGTGTGTGCGTGTGCGCGTGTGTGTGTGTGTGCGTGTGCGCGTGTGTGTGCGTGTGCGCGTGTGTGTGTACGTGCGTGTACACGCGTGTGTGTGTACGTGCGTGTACACGCGTGTGTGTGTACGTGCGTGTACACGCGTGTGTGTGCGTGTACGCGTGTGTGCGTGTACGCGTGTGTACGCGTGTACGCGCGTGTGTGTACGCGTGTGTACGTGTGTGTACGCGTGTGTACGTGTGTGCGTGTGCGTGTGTGCGTGCGTCTGTGTGTGCGTGCGTGTGTGTGTGTGTGTGNACGTTTACGCGCGTGTGTGTGTGCGCGTACGCGCGTGTGTGTGTACGTGCGTGTACGTGCTTGTGTGTGTACGTGCTTGTACGCGCGTGTGTGTGTACGTGTGCGTACGCGCTTGTGTGTGTACGTGCTTGTACGCGCGTGTGTGTGTACGTGCGTGTACGCGCGTGTGTGTGTACGTGCGTGAACACGCGTGCGTGTGTGTACGTGCGTGTGTGTACGTGCGTGTGTGTGTGTACGCGTGCGTGTACGTGTACGCGCGTGTGTGTACGCGTGTGTACGTGTGTGTACGCGTGTGTACGTGTGTGCGTGTGTACGTGTGTGCGTGCGTCTGTGTGTGCGTGCGTGTGTGTGTGTGTGTGTACGTGCTCGTACGCGCGTGTGTGTACGTGCGCGTACGCGCGTGTGTGTGTACGTGCGTGTACGTGCTTGTGTGTGTACGTGCTTGTACGCGCGTGTGTGTGTACGTGTGTGTACGCGCTTGTGTGTGTGTGCTTGTACGCGCGTGTGTGTGTGTGCGTGTACGCGCGTGTGTGTGTACGTGCGTGAACACGCGTGTGTGTGTGTGTGTGTACGTGCGTGTGTGTGTACGTGCGTGTGTGTGTGCGTGCGTGTACACGCGTGTGTGTGCGTGTACAAGTGTGAGTATCTGAACCGGCCTGGGCCTCTAGGTGACTCAGTGAGTACCTGTGCGGTGTGTAAACACGCTACTAGGGAGACAAAGGCGACGTTTACTGGCCCGGTGCCGTGCCAGCCCTAGGTCGCTCAGCATCAGATAAGTACCAGGGGCTTTTTGTAAACCTCAGCGTAGGTATACCATGGTGGGCCGTGTATGGTGGGGGTTGTTGTACCGAGTGTGATACTGTGATACTGTGTGCGTGTGTCCGTTAACGTGCGTTTGGGAGTTTCATGAATGTGTGTGCGTGGTTGTGTGCCACGTGTGTGCCCCAGTTTGTGTTGGAGGTGAAGTTCCGAGTGTGATCCTGTTATACCGAGGGCGGGCGTGCCAGTGAGTTATCTGCAATCGCGGACCTCCATGAAGGAGTGTGCGCCTGTGTGAGTGTGACGCGAGCGTGCCCAGTGAGTTTCCGGGAGGTGGTGTTGCTAAGATCCCGGTGAGTCTCTGGTGTCGGCTAAGACGGTGAGTTCTCGTGGCAGATCGAGTTCTTGTGCTAACCCGGTGAGATCTCGTGGTGCTAAGAGTGGCTCGGCGGCTAGCCCGGTGAGTTCTCGTGGTGTTGGCTAAGATCCCGGTGAGATCTCGTGGTGTCGGCTAAGATCCCGGTGAGTTCTCGTGGTGTTGGCTAAGATCCCGGTGAGTTCTCGTGGTGTCGGCTAAGATCCCGGTGAGATCTCGTGGTGTCCCGTGAGTTTCCGTATCGACGCGGCTCCTCCTCGTGCGGGACTCTGGGACACGGTCCCCGACTTGCACCGCCCCGCCCCCCTCCCCCTCCCCCTCTCAGGAGGCACTATGGAGGTGGAGCTGGAGGTCTACGTGAACAAGTCGACCGCCCCCGCCTCAACTCGGGCGACGACCGCGTGGAGGACATCCTGGTGTTGCACCTGGCGGGCGGCAAGGACTACTTTGTTACCGTGAGCGGCTCCTACCTGCCCAGCTGCTTCGGCTCTTCGCTGCAGGCGCTGTGCCGCATGCGCGAGCCGGTGCGGGAGGTGCGGCCCGGCGTGCTGCTCGCGCTGGTGAGGCCACGCGGCGGCAACGGCAACGCCGCCACCACCACCTACACCAAGTCACTCCACCGCCACCACCACCTACACCAAGTCACTCCACCGCCACCAGCAGCAGTTCAGCAGCAGCAGCAGTTTCAGCAGTAGCAGTACCAGCACCATACACTTGTAGTGTAGTTAGAAGAGCAGCCACCATCCCATAGAGACCCACAGCCTCACACAGAGACACACAGACTCACACAGAGACACAGACTCACACAGAGACCCACATACTCACACAGAGACCCACAGACTCACACAGAGACCACAGGCTCACACAGACCCACAGACTCACACAGAGACCCACAGACTCACACAGAGATCCACAGACTCACACAGAGACCCACACAGACACACAGACCCACACAGAGACCCACAGGCTCACACAGAGACAAACAGACTCACACAGAGACCCACAGACTCACACAGAGACCCACAGACTCACACAGAGACCCACAGACTCACACAGAGACCCACAGACTCACACAGAGACCACAGACTCACACAGAGACCCACAGACTCGCACAGAGACCCACAGACTCGCACAGAGACCCACATACTCGCACAGAGACCCACAGACTCACACAGAGACCCACAGGCTCACACAGAGACCCACAGGCTCACACAGAGACCCACATACTCACACAGAGACCCACAGACTCACACAGAGACCCACAGACTCACACAGAGACCCACAGACTCACACAGAGACCCACAGACTCACACAGAGACCCACAGACTCACACAGAGACCCACATACTCACACAGAGACCCACAGACTCACACAGAGACCCACAGACTCACACAGAGACCCACAGGCTCACACAGAACCCACATACTCACACAGAGACCCACAGACTCACACAGAGACCCACAGACTCACACAGAGACCTGACTTGACTCGGAAGCGCCTGTGGAAGGCGGCTCCTTGTCAGCCAACCCGTGGCACTGAAGCTGCGAGTCGGCCGACTCCCGTCTGCGGCTGTGAGCTGCATGCGGTGTCTGCCGTTGCACGCGCATTGCATGTGTTGATACTAACGTAACGGCTCGTAGCATGCAACTCCCACAACACCTGTGCGTGCAACAGTGTGAAGGACACACACACAAGCTATATCACACGAACACTGACCATCACACACACAACAAAAACAACAACCGCCATTCGCTACTAAGTGACAGTGACGTCACCACGACGCTTGTGCCAGGCTATGTGCCCCTTGAGGCCACGTGAAGTGTCGAACGCCCGCTGGCAGGAGGTCACAGGGCAGACCCAGGTGCCACGGGTCGACTGACTGAGATGACCGAGATGACTGGTTGATGCACCACCTGTGCCTCAACCATCCTGAACACCTCCACTGTCAGGGTCTCTGGGGAGGTCTGGACCGTGTACCCAGCAGCCATTGCAGCTGCATGAGTCAGTCCTAAACCTGCCCATTTACCCTTGACATCAGGAGGAGAGGGGACGATGCCAATCCCAGCCGCAAGCGATGATGAAATTCCTTGCAACTTTCATCAGCTAGCTGAGACCAGGCCACCTGGTCACAGGTTGGAGTGGAAGAATGGCAGGCGCATCTTACAGATGACAAGTCGATGGTCAGAGGGCAGATCAGCTTCACGGTAGGTTCTGGTGTCAAGGACATTGTCCCGTCACTATGTAGTCTAGCAAATGTTCTTGTTTGGACCTGGCATGCATCCATGATGTTGTGTGGATGCGCCGATGCCGGACCAGCGTGTCTGTAATTATAAGCCCATGGGCTGCACAAAAATCTAGCAGCCTCCTACCGTTGTTATTGAGCTGATCTGGCCCATGCCTTCCAATCACTCCAGACAAGGTGCCAGCATCATGACCAACTCGGGCATTGAAGTCACCCAACAAGATGACTCTATCCCGAGGAGCCACTTTAGCCAGCACCTGTGACAGGAGGTCTGACTCATCGGCCTTGCCTGCATCCCTCCACGGATGTTCGTCTTCGGTGGGGCATAAGTAACCACGACCACCACTCCTCGCCTCTGGTTAATGGGAAGGCGAGCTCAAAGTAGCCTGGGGCTTGCAGCTTCTCACACCTCACCGCCACGCTCCCACACCTCCTTCATTATTTTGTTCAGAAGAAGAGCCACACCCTGTTGTTTGGCAGTCTCCTGCCCCAAGTAGAGGACTGTCCACCCCTCATGGTGGTAGGAGCCAGAGCCGGTCCACCGGACCTCCTAAATACCACAGAGATCCAGGCAGTACCGGTCAGCTCCCGACAGAGGAGTGGCAGCCTCTCGTCCGCAGTGAGCGTTCGAACATTCCACGTGGCCACACGTAGTGGCTTTTTGTTGTTTCTGGAGGAGCCCGAGGGTAAAGATTCAATCTCCTGGCTCCGCCAAATGGGGTTTGCCAGGAGACGTCATAGACGCCTGTCCCCCCGGCACAAGCTTATTAGATATTTTAGACGTGGTTTAGTGGTAATTTATTGAAGGTGGAGGGGTTACCACCCCCTTGCACCCGTCCAGTCGGAATTGGCTCTCCCCCACGGCACTGGCCACAACAGCGTTGTCCGACCGGCACCACAAGGAGGTACGGGTTGTTTGACCAACACACACTCACCATCACACATGCACACTGACCAACACACACACTGACCAACACACACACTGACACACACACACTGACCATGCACACACACACTGAACATCACATNCACACACTGAACATCACACACACACTGAACATCACACACACACACTAACCTTCACACACACACACTGAACATCACACACACACTAACCTTCACACACACACTGAACATCACACACACACACTGACCATCACACACACACACTAACCTTCACACACACACTGAACATCACACACACACACTGAACATCACACACGCACACACTGAACATCACACACACACACTGAACATCACACACACACACACANNGAACATCACACACACACACACACTGAACATCACACACACACACACTGAACATCACACACACACACACACTGAACATCACACACACACTGAACATCACACACACACTGAACATCACACACACACACTGAACATCACACACACACACTGAACATCACATACATGTATCACACACTGAACATCACACACACACACTGAACATCATACACACACACTGAACATCACACACACACANTGAACATCACACACTGAACATCACACACACACTGAACATCACACATACACTGAACATCACACACACACANTGAACATCACACACACACACACTGAACATCACACACACACACACTGAACATCACACACACACACANTAACCTTCACACACACACACANTGAACATCACACACACACACACANTGAACATCACACACACACACTGAACATCACACACACACACACGTGAACACACACACACACANTGAACATCACACACACACACTAACCTTCACACACACACTGAACATCACACACACACANTGAACATCACACACACACACTGAACATCACACACACACANACTGAACATCACACACACACACTAACCTTCACACACACACTGAGCATCACACACACACTGAACATCACACACACACTGAACATCACACACACACTGAACATCACACACACACTAACCTTCACACACACACTGAACATCACACACACACACTGAACATCACACACGCACACACTGCCTGTCCTAACCCACTCCGGTCTGTCTGTCTGCAGGGTGATGAAGGGTTTCCCAAAACAGAGCAGGTACCTAACCACACCCACTAACCACGCCCACTAACCACACCCGCTAACACGCCCGCTAACCACGCCCCGCACACCCCTATCCAGGCTGATAACCACACTAAACACCTAAATGCACCACTAACCACACCGCTAACCACCTCGCTAATCACACCAACCACACCGCTAGCTGAATAACCACACCAACCGCACCGAAGATGTGGTGACGTCCCCGCCGCACGCTAACCACACCTCCCCCACTGCGGCGGTTGCCAGTGACTGTCTGGCTAGATGGTCAGGGGTGGGGTCAGAATCTGACTGGTGTGGTTAGGGTCAGGGTCAGAGTCTGGCTGGTGTGGTTAGGGTCAGGGTCAGTGTGTGGCTGGTGTGGTTAGGGGTGGGTCAGTGTGCGGCTGGTGTGGTTCGGGTCAGGGTCAGAGTCTGGCTGGTATGATTAGGGTCAGGGTCAGGGTCTGGCTGGTGTGATTAGGGGTTGGGTCAGGGTCTAGCTGGTGTGGTTAGGGTCAGGGTCAGGGTCTAGCTGGTGTGGTTAGGGTCAGGGTCAGGGTCTGGCTGGTGTAGTTAGGGATGGGGTCATGGTCTAGCTGGTGTGGTTAGGGTCAGGGTCTGGCTGGTGTGGTTAGGGTCAGGGTCTGGCTGGGGTGATTAGGGGTTGGGTCAGGGTCTAGCTGGTGTGGTTAGGGTCAGGGTCTGGCTGGTGTGGTTAGGGGTGGGGTCAGGGTCTAGCTGGTGTGGTTAGGGTCAGGGTCTGGCTGGTGTGGTTAGGGGTGGGGTCAGGGTCTAGCTGGTGTGGTTAGGGTCAGGGTCTGGCTGGGGTGGTTAGGGGTGGGATCAGTGTCTGGCTGGTGTGGTTAGGGTCAGGGTCAGGGTCAGTGTGTGGCTAGTGTGGTTAGGGTCAGGGTCTGGCTGTTGTGGTTAGGGTCAGTGTGTCGCTGGTGTGGTTAGGGTCAGGGTCAGGGTCTAGCTGGTGTGGTTAGGGTCAGGGTCAGGGTCTGGCTGGTGTAGTTAGGGATGGGGTCATGGTCTAGCTGGTGTGGTTAGGGTCAGGGTCTGGCTGGTGTGGTTAGGGTCAGGGTCTGGCTGGGTGATTAGGGGTTGGGTCAGGGTCTAGCTGGTGTGGTTAGGGTCAGGGTCAGGGTCTGGCTGGTGTGGTTAGGGTGGGGTCAGGGTCTAGCTGGTGTGGTTAGGGTCAGGGTCAGGGTCTGGCTGGTGTGGTTAGGGGTGGGTCAGGGTCTAGCTGGTGTGGTTAGGGTCAGGGTCTGGCTGGGGTGGTTAGGGGTGGGATCAGTGTCTGGCTGGTGTGGTTAGGGTCAGGGTCAGGGTCAGTGTGTGGCTAGTGTGGTTAGGGTCAGGGTCTGGCTGTTGTGGTTAGGGTCAGTGTGTCGCTGGTGTGGTTAGGGGTGGGGTCAGTGTATGGCTGGCTAGTGTCATGAACTCGTACATACATGGGTTAAGTCACCTGCCAGGCTAATTCTCGTGCTTTTGTGGAATTTCCATCATGCGTGCGCTCACGGCTCCCCACTGCCTTAAGTCCTTTCGGGGGCTGCCCCCCCCCCACCCTTCGTCCATGATTATTTGCACGTTGGGGGGATGGTGAAATGACTGCTTACTGCCACCTGCGTTAGTAAACGTGTGCCATGCGGCGGAGGTGAGCGGTGGGGCCGGTGATCTCTGATGGAGGGAGGGAGTTGATGAATTTCCATCACCTTCGTCCCATTTGATGTTGGGATTGGATGTGTTCCTTCCGACAACACGAATGCATTGCGTGTTTTAATATTCGTGATTTTTTTTGCGTTTCGGCCACATGGAAGATGAAATGAATTAAATCCGTGACTCAATGTCACATGTAGCCTTACGCACACACTGAGAGCCGCACACCCGCACGCACCTTCACACACCGCCGTGCACTTGAACCACCACAGTCTCATTCATAGCCAAAGACAAAGATCCCCTTGTAGCCTTCACAGGCTGTCGGGGAAAGTGCTATTAGCGAGCACCTATGAAGGCCCTAATGAGGGGGTGGGTGGCCAGCACGACGCCCAGCCGCCTTTGTCTCCTCAGTGGCGATATTTACACACTGCACCAGGTACTCATTTGAGGCTGAGTCGACCGAGGGAGGCCCAGTTCTCTGGTCACCCGGTTCCATAGGGCGGCGCGCTAACCGCTATGCCTCCACTCCCCACTAATGAACAGCCTCGCACAACAAAGACACACGCACAGACAGCCAGACAGACACAGCCATGCAAATTAGGCCAGCATAGCCTCAAGTACGGCACCGCGCCGGTGTTTCTACACCACGCCAGGTACTCAATTAACACCGAGTCGGCCTCCTGTTTGGGGGGAGGGCTCCAGGATTGACTGGGGGGGGGGGGGGGTGAGCATTAAGGCGCCCTGGTGCTCCGTCCGTGTGTACGGGGAGGAGGAGGAGCCAGTGGTGGAAGTTCCACGTTCCTATGGCAGAGAAATCTCGACGTAAGACGGCCACCGTTGACCCCCGCCCCACAAGAGCGGCGCTTTGTTGATAGACCTCGGATGGGGAAGAGGCGCTGGCGTGGGTCGACTCGCCCCGAGCAAATATTTGAATCTCGCAACCTTCTCGTTGTGAGGAGCCGCTGTACCGCGTGGCGACCACCCGGGTGGATAAATTACCCACAAGACCATTGGGACATTGTGGGGAGGGGGGGGTGGTGAGACCTCGCTCCCCCCCCCCCCACCATCTCCCCCCCCACGCTCTCTGCGCAATGATGGAACTGTGCTTTTCTATCCCATTCCATTTCATTGCATTTCAATTCAATTCAATTGAGCGCCCGATCCCCGGCAGCTCTTATCTGATTTAGGAGCCTCCCCGCAGGGTGGTGGGCGGGGGACGGGAGCTTGTGGGGTCCCAGGGAGGCATGGTGGGGGCCACAGACACCAGCCGATGGTGCCCAACTCCCCGCCCCCCATCCCCGCACGCGCAGTGGCCGGGTTGGGGGGGGCATGCCGAGTTATTAATTAGCTTAACAGCTCGCTAATGCGCCGGCCCTCTCGCCGGTTCACTGGCTCATTCATGAATAGGAATTGTAATGCGCACAAATTGGACTTAAAATGAAATTCCGAGGCACAGGAAAATTTATTGGAGAGAGACAGATTCTGACAGACGGGGACAGCGCCGACACCGATGTACAGCGCTGTCAGAGGAGCACGTAGTGAGTTAAAGCTGCAACAGTGTCTCTGTGTGAGTCTATGGGTCTCTGTGTGAGTCTATAGGTCTCTGTGTGAGTCTATGGGTCTCTGTGAGTCTATAGGTCTCTGTGTGAGTCTATGGGCTTCTGTGTGAGTCTATGGGTTTCCGTGCGAGTCTATGTGTCTCTGTGTGAGTCTATGGGTTTCTGTGCGAGTCTATGGTCTCTGTATGAGGCTATGGGTCTCTGTGTGAGTCTATGGGTCTCTGTATGAGGCTATGGGTTTCTGTGCGAGTCTATGGGTCTCTGTATGAGGCTATGGGTCTTTGTGTGAGGCTATGGGTCTCTGTATGAGTCTATGGGTTTCTGTGCGAGGCTATGGGTCTCTGTATGAGGCTATGGGTCTCTGTATGAGTCTATGGGTTTCTGTGCGAGTCTATGGGTCTCTGTGTGAGGCTATGGGTCTCTGCGAGTCTATGGGTTTCTGTGCGAGGCTATGGGTCTCTGTGCGAGGCTATGGGTCTCTGTATGATCTATGGGTCTCTGTGTGAGTCTATGGGTCTCTGGTCTATGGCTCTCTGTGTGGGTCTATGGGTCTGTGTGAGCCTATGGGTCACAGTGTGAGTCTATGGGTCTCTGTGTGGTCTATGGATCTCTATGCGAGTCTATGGGTCTCTGTGTGAGCCTACGGGTCTCTGTGTGAGTCTATGGGTCTCTGTGTGAGTCTATGGGTCTCTGTGTGAGTCTATGGCTCTATGTGAGTCTATGGTCTCTGTGTGAGTCTATGGGTTTCTGTGCGAGCCTATGGGTCTCTGTGTGGGCCTATGGGTCTCTGTGTGAGTCTATGGGTCTCTATGTGAGTCTATGGGTCTCTGTGTGAGTCTATGGGTTTCTGTGCGAGCCTATGGGTCTCTGTGTGGGCCTATGGGTCTCTGTATGAGTCTATGGGTCTTTGTGTGAGTCTATGGACTCTGTGTGAGTCTGTGGGTCTCTATGTGAGTCTATGGGTCTCTGTGTGAGTCTATGGGTTTCTGTGCGAGTCTATGGTTCTCTGTGTGGGCCTATGGGTCTCTGTGTGGGCCTATGGGTCTCTGTGTGAGTCTATGGGTCTCTGTGTGAGTCTATGGGTCTCTGTTCGAGGCTATGGGTTTCTGTGCGAGTCTTTGGGTCTCTGTGTGAGTCTATGGGTCTCTGTGCGAGTCTATGGGTCTCTGTGCGAGTCTATTGGTCTCTGTGTGAGTCTATGGGTCTCTGTGCGAGTCTATGGGTCTCTGTGCGAGTCTATGGGTCTCTGTGCGAGTCTATGGGTCTCTGTGTGAGTCTATGGGTCTCTGTGTGAGTCTATGGGTCTCTGAGCGAGTCTATGGGTCTCTGTATGAGGCTATGGGTCTCTGTGTGAGTCTATGGTCTCTGTGCGAGTCTATGGGTCTCTGTGCGAGTCTATGGGTTTTACTGCAAGGCTATGGGTCTTTATGTGAGGCTATGGGTCTCTGAGTCTATGGGTTTCTGTGCGAGGCTATGGGTCTCTGTATGAGGCTATGGGTCTCTGTATGAGTCTATGGGTTTCTGTGCGAGTCTATGGGTCTCTGTGTGAGGCTATGGGTTTCTGTGCGAGTCTATGGTCTCTGTGTGAGACTATGGGTTCGGTGTGAGTCTATGGGTCTCTGTATGAGTCTATGGGTCTCTGTGCGAGTCTATGGGTTTCTGTGCGAGGCTATGGGTCTCTGTGCGAGGCTATGGGTCTCTGTGTGGGCCTATGGGTCTCTGTGTGAGTCTATGGGTCTCTGTATGAGTCTATGGGTCTCTGTATGAGTCTATGGGTCTCTGTGCGAGTCTATGGGTTTTTGTACGAGTCTATGGGTCTCTGTGTGAGGCTATGGGTCTCTGTATGAGTCTATGGATCTCTGAGTGATCTATGGGTCTCTGTGTGAGTCTATGGCTCTCTGTGTGGGTCTATGGGTCTCTGTGTGAGCCTATGGGTCACAGTGGAGTCTATGGGTCTCTGTGTGAGTCTATGGATCTCTATGCGAGTCTATGGGTCTCTGTGTGAGTCTACGGGTCTCTGTGTGAGTCTATGGGTCTATGTGTGAGTCTATGGGTCTTTGTGTGAGTCTATGGGTCTCTGTGCGAGTCTATGGGTTTCTGTGCGAGGCTATGGGTCTCTGTGTGAAGCTATGGGTCTCTGTATGAGTCTATGGGTTTCTGTGCGAGTCTATGGGTCTCTGTGTGGGCCTATGGGTCTCTGTGTGGGCCTATGGGTCTCTGTGTGAGTCTATGGGTCTCTGTGTGAGTCTATGGTCTCTGTTCGAGGCTATGGGTTTCTGTGCGAGTCTATGGGTCTCTGTGTGAGTCTATGGGTCTCTCTGCGAGTCTATGGGTCTCTGTTTGAGTCTATGGGTCTCTGTGCGAGTCTATGGGTCTCTGTGCGAGTCTATGGGTCTCTGTGCGAGTCTATGGGTCTCTGTGCGAGTCTATGGGTCTGTGCGAGTCTATGGGTCTCTGTGCGAGTCTATGGGTCTCTGTGTGAGGCTATGGGTCTCTGTATGAGTCTATGGGTCTCTGTGTGAGTTTATGGGTCTCTGTGTGAGACTATGGATCTCTGTTTGAGTTTATGGGTCTCTGTTGACGGTCTCTGTGTGAGTCTATGGGTCTCTGTGTGAGTCTATGGGTCTCTGTGTGAGTTTATGGGTCTCTGTGTGAGATTATGGGTCTCTGTGCGAGTCTATGGGTCTCTGTGTGAGTCTATGGGTCTATGGGTCTCTGTGTGAGTCTATGGGTCTCTGTGCGTGTCTATGGGTCTCTGTGTGAGTCTATGGGTCTCTGTGTAGTCTATGGGTCTCTGTGCGAGTCTATGGGTCTCTGTGCGAGTCTATGGGTCTCTGTGTATGGGTCTCTGTGTGAGTCTATGGGTCTCTGTGTGAGTCTATGGGTCTCTGTGTGAGTCTATGGGTCTCTGTGTGGGTCTATGGGTCTCTGTGCGAGTCTATGGATCTCTGTGTGAGTCTATGGGTCTCTGTGTGAGTCTATGGGTCTCTGTGTGAGTCTATGGGTCACAGTGTGAGTCTGTGGGTCTCTGTGTGAGTCTATGGTCTCCGTGTCAGTCTATGGGTCTCTGTGCGAGTCTATGGGTCTCTGTGTGAGTCTACGGGTCTCTGTGTGAGTCTATGGGTCTCTGTGTGAGTCTATGGGTCTCTGTGTGAGTCTATGGGTCCCGTGTGAGGCTATGGGTCTTTGTGTGAGTCTATGGGTCTCTGTGCGAGTCTATGGGTCTCTGTGTGAGTCTATGGGTCTCTGTGCGAGTCTATGGGTCTCTGTGTGAGTCTATGGGTCTCTGTGTGAGTCTATGGGTCTCTGTGCGAGTCTATGGGTCTCTGTGCGAGTCTATGGGTCTCTGTGCGAGTCTATGGGTCTCTGTGCGAGTCTATGGGTCTGTGTGAGTCTATGGGTCTGTGTGAGTCTATGGGNTCTCTGTGTGAGTCTATGGGTCTCTGTGTGGGTCTATGAGTCTCTGTGCGAGTCTATGGATCTCTGTGTGAGTCTATGGGTCTCTGTGTGAGTCTATGGGTCTCTGTGTGAGTCTATGGGTCACAGTGTGAGTCTGTGGGTCTCTGTGTGAGTCTATGGGTCTCCGTGTGAGTCTATGGGTCTCTGTGCGAGTCTATGGGTCTCTGTGTGAGTCTACGGGTCTCTGTGTGAGTCTATGGGTCTCTGTGTGAGCCTATGGGTCACAGTGTGAGTCTGTGGGTCTCTGTGTGAGTCTATGGGTCTCCGTGTGAGTCTATGGGTCTCTGTGCGAGTCTATGGGTCTCTGTGTGAGTCTACGGTCTCTGTGTGAGGCTATGGGTCTCTGTGTGAGTCTACGGGTCTCTGTGTGAGGCTACGGGTCTCTGTGTGAGTCTATGGGTCTCTGTGTGAGTCTATGGGTCTCTGTGTGGGCCTATGGTTGGCTCATCACTCAATCCACTTGTTTGCCAAGCCGCGTGTTGACTTGACGCTTCACTGGCCAGCTCACCGGCTCACCGGCTCAGTGGCTCACTCGCTCGTTGGGGCCAGCGGCCGAGCGGGGGGTGCCGTCGTGCCGGGGTGACTCACGTCAATCTGCGCCGCCTCAATTAGGGACCCACCGTAGCCCACCGCCACTGCATCTATAAATAGCCGCGCAGTTTGCCTCATTCTCTCTTCAGTTTTCTGGCAGCAATTTAGACGGGAGGTGAGTGTCTCCCGTTGTTGTTGTTGTGCGTGCTCTGTGTGTGCGTGTGTTCTGTGTGTGTGCNTGTTCTGTGTGTGCGTGTTCTGTGTGTGTGTGTTCTGTGTGTGCGTGTGTTCTGTGTGTGCGTGTTTCTGTGTGTGTGTGTTCTGTGTGTGTGTGTTCTGTGTGTGCGTGTTCTGTGTGTGCGTGTTCTGTGTGTGCGTGTGTTCTGTGTGTGCGTGTGTTCTGTGTGTGTGTTCTGTGTGTGTGTGTGTGTTCTGTGTGTGTGTGTGTTCTGTGTGTGTGTGTATTCTGTGTGTGTGTGTGTTGTGGTGTTGTGTGTGTGTGTTCTGTGTGTGTGTTCTGTGTGTGGCGTGTGTTCTGTGTGTGTGTGTTCTGTGTGTGTGTGTTCTGTGTGTGTTTGTTCTGTGTGTGTGTGTTCTGTGTGTGCGTGTGTTCTGTGTGTGTGTGTGTGCGTGTGTTCTGTGTGTGTGTGTGTTCTGTGTGTGCGTGTGTTCTGTGTGTGTGTTCTGTGTGTGTTCTGTGTGTGTGTCTCTGTGTGTGTGTTCTGTGTGTGTGTTCTGTGTGTGCGTGTTCGTTCTGTGTGTGTGTTCTGTGTGTGTGTGTTCTGTGTGTGCGTGTGTTCTGTGTGTGCNTGTGTTCTGTGTGTGTGTGTCTGTGTGTGCGATGTTCTGTGTGTGCGTGTTCTGTGTGTGTGTGTTCTGTGTGTGTGTGTTCTGTGTGTGCGTGTTCTGTGTGTGTGTTCTGTGTGTGCGTGTGTTCTGTGTGTGTGTGTGTGTGCGTGCTCTGTGTGCGTGTTCTGTGTGTGCGTGTGTTCTGTGTGTGTGTGTTCTGTGTGTCTGTGTGTGCGTGTTCTGTGTGTGTGTGTTCTGTGTGTGTGTGTTCTGTGTGTGTGTGTGTTCTGTGTGTGCGTNCGTTCTGTGTGTGTGTTCTGTGTGTGTTCTGTGTGTGTGTGTTCTGTGTGTGTTCTGTGTGTGCGTGTGTTCTGTGTGTGTGTGTGNTCTGTGTGTGTGTTCTGTGTGTGCGTGTGTTCTGTGTGTGCGTGTGTTCTGTGTGTGCGTGTGTTCTGTGTGTGCGTGCTCTGTGTGTGCGTGTTCTGTGTGTGTGTGTTCTGTGTGTGTTCTGTGTGTGGCTGTGTTCTGTGTGTGTGTTCTGTGTGTGTGTTCTGTGTGTGTGTGTGTTCTGTGTGTGTGTGTTCTGTGTGTGCGTGTGTTCTGTGTGTGCTGTGTGTTCTGTGTGTGCGTGTTCTGTGTGTGCGTGTTCTGTGTGTGCGTGTTCTGTGTGTGTGTTCTGTGTGTGTGTTCTGTGTGTGCGTGTTCTGTGTGTGCGTGTTCTGTGTGTGCGTGTTCTGTGTGTGTGTGTTCTGTGTGTGTGTGTTCTGTGTGTGCGTGTGTTCTGTGTGTGTGTGTGTGCGTGTTCTGTGTGTGTGTGTTCTGTGTGTGTGTTCTGTGTGTGCGTGTTCTGTGTGTGCGTGTGTTCTGTGTGCGTGTTCTGTGTGTGCGTGTGTTCTGTGTGTGTGTTCTGTGTGTGCGTGTTCTGTGTGTGTGTTCTGTGTGTGCGTGTGTTCTGTGTGTGCGTGTGTTCTGTGTGTGCGTGTTCTGTGTGTGCGTGTTCTGTGTGTGCGTGTTCTGTGTGTGCGTGTTCTGTGTGTGTGTTCTGTGTGTGTGTGTGNTCTGTGTGTGTGTTCTGTGTGTGTGTTCTGTGTGTGCGTGTTCTGTGTGTGCGTGTTCTGTGTGTGCGTGTTCTGTGTGTGTGTGTGNTCTGTGTGTGTGTGTGTGCGTGTGTTCTGTGTGTGTGTTCTGTGTGTGTGTGTTCTGTGTGTGTGCGTGTGTTTGTGTAGCGGTTCGCGCTGCGCTATGAACCCGGCAACCAGAGTTTGATTCCCGCTCGTGGCCAACACCAGTGGCGATTATCTGAACCGGTCCTGTGCCTCTCCTAGGTCGACTCAGCCTTAAATGAGTACCTGGTATGGTGTGTAAACATCACCGATGGGGAGACAAAGGCGGCCGGGCGTGGTGTTGGCTACCCACCCCTTCGTGTGCCATGCCGGCCTTCATAGGTGCTACTCGCTGAAAGAACTTGCCCCAACAGCCTGTTAAGGCTACACGGGGGACCTTTGTCTTTGGGGAGCGTGGTCCCCGCGGTCCACCACTGCACGAGTTCCCCTCCACGGCGTTGCCACATCGCGAGCAGTCGCTGGAAGAGTGGCGCGACACTTGGAATTGGGTACAACGGATATAAAATCACGAAATAATTTAATTGAATACTCATTGCGTGAATGGACCGGTGTATGAGAATTAGTTTATTTCTCATCAAATTTATGTTCTCTCTCTTGTGTGAGACAGTCGAGATCTTCCAGATCTTATCGGACCTCCGCAGCTTGGCCATCAATCCCATGCTCCTTTTATTTGGGAGATAAGGCGATAGTTTATGTGCGTCTGTCCTCGAGTGCCAAACCTCGTAAACGTGATCTGGGCCCTCCACGGCCTGGCCATCATTCTCATGGAACGCTTCGGAGTTGGCGGGGGGGGGGATGTTTTCGACACATTATGAGCCAACAACCTCCAGACGGCGAGATGTTAACTACATCGCCTGGTACACAGGAGGTCGTGGGTTCGATCCCGACCCTGACGCCTGCTGCTGTATATTGGGGTTTGCGTGTCTCTCTCTCTCATCATCTCATCACGGTGGCTAGGAGATGTTAACTACCTCGCCCGTATACAGGAGGTCGTGGGTTCGATCCGACCCTGACGCCTGCATATTTGGAGTTTGCGTATCTCTCTCCCCTGGTCGCGTGGATTTTTCTCGGGGTCGTCAAGTTTTTCTCTCCACATTTAGAAACAAGTTTAGAGTTTTTGGCTGCTATGAATTTCCACGTGAGAGCCATTTCGTTCAGCTATTTGTGGCCAGGTCGCTTCTGAAAAAGAGCCTGTAGCTCTGTGGGCTTTACTTGGTAAAATAAAAATAGTTTAGTTTTTTGTTTCCTACGGGATTGGCATTTTTCCATCGCTCTCAAGTCAAGTTTGACTTGGACCAGTGGTGCCAAGTTTCCTTCACAAAATAATATTCCCGACATCCTCAAACGCCCATTAACTGATCAATTATAATTCTCCTCATTGTCATTGTGTTTAGTATGAAAAGACAATGCAATTTGGACAATTAGGATGCAATCCATCTGAACATGAAATGTTTTATAAGGGTACGTCCATGACAATGGGAGCATGATAACGGCACCTGCCCAGCAGCCTGTCCGTGGCTTTATGAGGGATGTTTCGTGTTATTTTGTACGTGTGTGAAACAGAATGGTTGTGTGTATACGTGCGAGTATTGTTATTGAGCGTGTACAGTTTGGCACCAAAGGTCTCCGAATCAGTCGAGTGGCATTTTTACTACATCAGCTGCGTCAAGCTTCGTGTAAGCTGCCCTGCCTGTCCCTCCACACGAAGCTCCGGGTCTTCCCGGCCACATTTCATGCCCTCCCTTCTCTACGCTTGCGAAATGTGGACCCCCCTAATGGTACATCTCTGCCGGTTTGAAACATTTAGGATGGTCTGCCCATGATCCATCCTGGGTTTAATCTGGGCTGTATCGGGTGAGGAGCTCCGAGAGCCTTGAAAATATCCCCATAATCAGTGAGCTGCGTTGATGGGTAACGCGATGTGTGATGGGTCACGTGGTGTGACGTGGTGTGTGATGGTCACGTGGTGTGACGTGGTGTGTGATAGGTCACGTGGTGTGACGTGGTGTGTGATGGGTCACGTGGTGTGACGCGGTGTGTGATGGGTGAGATGGTGCTAGATGGGTCACGTGGTGTGACGTGGTGTGTGATGGGTCACGTGGTGTGATGCGGTGTGTGATGGTCACGTGGTGTGACGCGGTGTGTGATGGGTCACGGTGTGTGATGGGTCACGTGGTGTGACGCGGTGTGTGATGGGTGAGATGGTGTTAGATGGGTCACGTGGTGTGACGCGGTGTGCGATGGGTCACGTGGTGTGACGTGGTGTGTGATGGGTCACGTGGTGTGATGCGGTGTGACGCGGTGTTCCGCAGGCGCAGCTGCCCCGTGCGTGGATGAGCGCCTGGCTCAGTGCGCGTTCTTTGAGAAGCCGCTTCACGTCCCCAAGGAGCTCTGGATGATGGTCGACCACCTCTACCAGCACGGCTGCCAGCAGGTGGTCCACCTTGTGGTAGTGATGGTGGTGGTGATGATGGGGGGTGGTGGTGGTGGTGATGATGGGGATGGTAGTGGTGGTGGTGGGGATGGTTGTGGTGGTGGTGTTGGTGGTGGTGATGGTGGTTACCATGACCTCCTGCCAGCAGCGAGCCTGAAAGTGCTCCTAGCCTGGCACAAGCGTCTTGGTGACATCGCCGCCACTTAGTGGCAAACGTCGCTGTTGTTGTTGGCATTGGTGGTGGTGTACGTAACATGGTGATGGTTGTGGTGGTGGTTGTGTCTGTAACATTGTGGTTGTGATGGTATTGGTTGTGGTCTATGTCACATGGTGATGGTTGTGGTAATGGTGTGGTGGTGGTTGTGGTGGCAGGAGGACCTATTTCAGCAGCCAGGGCTGCATGCGGAGATGGAGGAGATCCGAGACGCCCTGGACACGGGGTTCCCGGAGAAACTTCGTATCTTCTCTACAGCTACACCCACACAGCTACACCCACACAGCTGCACCCACACAGCTACACCCACACAGCTACACCCACACAGCTACACCCACAGAGCTGCACACACACAGCTACACCACACAGCTACACCCACACAGCTGCACCCACACAGCTGCACCCACACAGCTGCACCCACACAGCTGCACCCACACAGCTGCACCCCACAGCTGCACCCGCACAGCTACACCCGCACAGCTACACCCGCACAGCTACACCNGCACAGCTGCACCCGCACAGCTATACCCACACAGCTACACCCACACAGCTACACAAAGACAAAGTTCCCCTGTATAGCTGTAACAGACTGTAGGGGCAAGTGATGTTAGCAAGCATCTATGAAGGCCGGAACGGTACACGAGGGGTGGGTGGCCAGCATCACGCCCACCGCCTTTGTCTCCCCAGTGGCGATGTTTACACACCACACTGGGTACCCATTTGAGCTGAGTCGACCTAGGGAGGCTCAAGACCGGTTCAGATAATCGTCACTGGTGTTGGCCGTGAGCGGGAATCGAACCCGGTTCGCCAGGTTCATAGCGCAGCGCGCTAACCGCTAAACTACCGCTCCCCTACACACACTGACACGCACACACCGACACGCACACACTGACACGCACACACTGACACGCACACACTGACACACACTCGCACTCTTACACGCGTCTACGCAGGCACCGCGTTCCACGAGAACGCCGCAGGCCCCGGAACTCCCCCAACCGCCCCGGGCGCCCCAACCCTGACCGCCCCAACCTTGACCACCCATTTGACCGCCCCAACCTTGACCGCCCCAAGACCGCCCCAACCTTGACCGCCCAACCTGACCGCCCCAACCTTGACCGCCCCAACCTTGACCGCCCCAACCTTGACCGCCCAACTTTGACCGCCCCAACCTTGACCGCCCCAACCTTGACCGCCCAACCTTGACCGCCCCAACTGACCGCCCCAACTGACCGCCCCAACCTGACCGCCCCAACCTTGACCGCCCCACCTTGACCGCCCCAACCTTGACCGCCCCAACCTTGACCGCCCCAACCTTGACCGCCCCAACCTTGACCGCCCCAACCTTGACCGCCCCACTTGACCGCCCCAACCTTGACCGCCCCAACCTTGACCGCCCCAACCTTGACCGCCCCAACCTTGACCGCCCCAACCTTGACCGCCCCAACCTTGACCGCCCCAACCTTGACCGCCCCAACTTGACCGCCCAACCTTGACCGCCCCAACCTGACCGCCCCAACCTTGACCGCCCCAACCTTGACCGCCCCAACCTTGAGCGCCCCAACCTTGAGCGCCCCAACCTTGAGCGCCCCAACCTTGACCGCCCCAACCTTGACCACGCCAACCTTGACCACGCCAACCTTGACCGCCCAACCTTGACCGCCCCAACTTTGAGCGCCCCAACCTTGACCGCCCCAACCTTGACGCCCCAACCTTGAGCGCCCCAACCTTGACCGCCCCAACCTTGACCACGCCAACCTTGACCACGCCAACCTTGACCGCCCCAACCTTGACCACCCCAACCTTGACCGCCCCAACCTTGACCGCCCAACCTTGACCACCCCAACCTTGACCGCCCCAACCTTGACCGCCCCAACCTTGACCGCCCCAACCTTGAGCGCCCCAACCTTGAGCGCCCCAACCTTGAGCCCCCAACCTTGACCACCCCAACCTTGACCACGCCAACCTTGACCGCCCAACCTTGACCGCCCCAACCTTGAGCGCCCCAACCTTGACCACCCAACCTTGACCACCCCAACCTTGACCACCCAACCTTGACCGCCCCAACCTTGACCGCCCCAACCTTGACCGCCCCAACCTTGACCGCCCCAACCTTGACCGCCCCAACCTTGACCGCCCAACTTTGACCGCCCCAACCTTGACCGCCCCAACCTTGACCGCCCCAACCTTGAGCGCCCCAACCTTGACGCCCAACCTGACCACCCCACCTTGACCNACGCCGCAACCTTGACGCCCCACCGACCGAACCTTGACCGCCCAACCTGACCGCCCCAACGACCCCAACCTGACCGCCCCAACTTGACCGCCCCAACCTTGACCGCCCCAACCTTGACCGCCCCAACCTTGACCGCCCCAACCTTGACCGCCCCAACCTTGACCGCCCCAACCTTGACCGCCCCAACCTTGACCGCCCCACCTTGACCGCCCCAACCTTGACCGCCCCAACCTTGACCGCCCCAACCTTGACCGCCCCAACCTTGACCGCCCCAACCTTGACCGGCCCAACCTTGACCGCCCCAACCTTGACGCCCCCCCCCCAACCTTGACCGCCCCAACCTTGACCCCACCTTGCCCCAACCTTGACCCCCAACCTTGACCACCCCAACCTTGACCCCCCAACCTTGACCGCCCAACCTTGACCACCCCAACCTTGACCGCCCCAACCTTGACCACCCCAACCTTGACCGCCCACCTTGACCACCCCAACCTTGACCGCCCCAACCTTGACCGCCCCAACCTTGACCACCCCAACCTTGACACGCCAACCTTGACCGCCCCAACCTTGACCGCCCCAACCTTGACCGCCCCAACCTTGACCGCCCCAACCTTGACCGCCCCAACCTTGACCGCCCCAACCTTGACCGCCCCAACCTTGACCGCCCAACCTTGACCGCCCCAACCTTGACCGCCCCAACCTTGACCGCCCCAACTTGACCGCCCCAACCTTGACCGCCCCAACCTTGACCGCCCCAACTTGACCGCCCCAACCTTGACCGCCCCAACCTTGACCGCCCCAACCTTGACCGCCCCAACCTTGACCGCCCCAACCTTGACCGCCCCAACCTTGAGCGCCCCAACCTTGACCACCCCAACTTTGACCGCCCCAACCTTGACCGCCCCAACCTTGACCACCCCAACTTTGACCGCCCCAACCTTGACCGCCCCAACCTTGACCGCCCCAACCTTGACCGCCCCCNACCAANTTGACCGCCCCAACCTTGACCGCCCCAACCTTGACCGCCCCAACCTTGACCGCCCCAACTTTGACCGCCCCAACCTTGACCGCCCCAACCTTGACCGCCCCAACCTTGACCGCCCCAAACTTGACCGCCCCAACCTGACCGCCCCAACCTTGACCGCCCCAACCTTGACCGCCCCAACCTTGAGCGCCCCACCTTGAGCGCCCCAACCTTGACCGCCCCAACCTTGAGCGCCCCAACCTTGAGCGCCCCAACCTTGACCGCCCCAACCTTGACCGCCCCAACCTTGACCGCCCCAAACTTGACCGCCCCAACCTTGAGCGCCCCAACCTTGACCACCCCAACCTTGAGCGCCCCAACCTTGAGCGCCCCAACCTTGAGCGCCCAACCTTGACCGCCCCAACCTTGACGCCCCAACCTTGAGCGCCCCAACCTTGACCGCCCCAACCTTGACCACCCCAACCTTGACCACCCCAACCTTGACCACCCCAACCTTGACCGCCCCAACCTTGACCACCCAACCTTGACCACGCCAACCTTGACCACCCCAACCTTGACCACCCCAACCTTGACCACCCCAACCTTGACCGCCCCAACCTTGACCACCCCAACCTTGACCACGCCAACCTTGACCACCCCAACCTTGACCACCCCAACCTTGACCGCCCCAACCTTGACCGCCCCAACCTTGACCGCCCAACCTTGACCACCCCAACCTTGACCACCCCAACCTTGACCACCCCAACCTTGACCACCCCAACCTTGACCACCCAACCTTGACCGCCCCAACCTTGACCGCCCCAACCTTGACCACCCCAACCTTGACCACCCAACCTTGACCACCCCAACCTTGACCACCCAACCTTGACCGCCCCAACCTTGACCGCCCCAACCTTGACCACGCCAACCTTGACCACGCCAACCTTGACCGCCCAACCTTGACCGCCCCAACCTTGAGCGCCCCAACCTTGAGCGCCCCAACCTTGACCGCCCCAACCTTGACCGCCCCAACCTTGACCGCCCCAACCTTGACCACCCAACCTTGACCACCCCAACCTTGACCACCCCAACCTTGACCGCCCCAACCTTGACCGCCCCAACCTTGACCGCCCCGTCGCTCCCAGCCGGCAGCAACCACTCGGTGGCCGAGGCGCTGCTCATCTTCCTGGAGGCGCTGCCCGAGCCGGTGGTCTGCTACGAGCTCTACTCGCGCTGCCTCGACGCCTCCGCCAGCTACGCGCAGAGCAAGCAGGTTCGCTGGGCGCGAGGGGGGCCGGGTTGGGGTGGAGCAGGGTGGGGGGGGGGGTGTCACCCCCCCCGCACCCCCCCCATGAGTTACCATCGCGAACGTTCATCACGGAGCGCTGTGGCCGCTGTGGTTCTCGTGGCACTTGCGGGGCAATCGCCACTCGGGAGGCCCCCGTTGTGATCGTTTGACAGTGGGGAGGCGACGATTGCCGCGGCGTGGTCACGGTGGGCTAGGCCTCTAGGGGCACCTCCAAGGGGACTCGGCGCCTGGCCTGCGAGCGGGCGTTGATTGCTGCTGCTGTGTCCGTGTGTCTGTGATTCCAGACCGAGTCATTTGCAGTGTCATTTTTCAAATGTGGAAAATTTTGATTCGTGAAGTTTGCACGCGATGGCCGACCATTTGTTTCAAATGCCGTCCCGGTGGGCGTTTCACGTCCACCGTGAGGCGCCTGTCCTTGCGCACGGTTCACCAGGGCGGCCTGCCGCAGCCAAACCACGAACGGGCTTCTTCATGGAAGCCGTTGGGCAGAGGTGGGACAAAGTCATTGTTATGCAAGTCCAAGTCGAGTCTGAAGTCATCAAATTCATGACTCGAGTCTGACTCGAGTCCAAGTCACATGACTCGAGTCCCACCTCTGCCGTTGGGTCTCGGAGACTGTGGGTCTGGAACCCGGTGCGATCGCCGTGGCTGGGCGGCCAATGAACTTCGGATGGGAACCCCCGGGCTCATTGCAGAGTCTCTGACCTCAAGGCACCGTAAGGGGAGGAGGGAGGGGGGCCTCTCCAATGTCCATGGATATGAAGCGTGGACGTGAGTGTGCCTCTCCAGACGCTGCGAGACGCTTCACTCAGGCCTACCGCAGGCTTCCCCACCAGCGTCCATGGTGGCCGCCGTGCCGCTCCCCGCTCGGGGACAGCCAAGTTTGCCCGACGGATTTGGCTCTGGCTCACTCGCGTGGCTCACCTGAACCTCCTGGCTTCTCAACCTAACTCGCCCCTGGCTCACTCACTCTGACTCACCTTGACTCACCTTGACTCACCTTGACTCACTTGACCCACCTTGACTCACTCTGACTCACCTTGACTCACCTTGACCCACCTTGACCCACCCGTGCCCCTCTCTGGCAGGAGCTCTCGCGCCTGCCCGGGTGCCATGGCGGTGCGTTCCACTACCTGGCCGCGTTCCTTCGCGAGCTGCTCAAGCACTCGGACGCCAACCACACGGACGCTCGCATGCTGGGTGAGGGGTCGCTCACCACACGCTCACCACACGCTCACCACTCACCACACGCTCACCACACGCTCACCACACGCTCACCACACGCTCACCACACACCGTACGCTCACCACACGCTCACCACACACTACTCGCCACACGCTCACCACACGCCCCCACACACCACTCACCACACGCTCACCACACACTACTCGCCACACGCTCACCACACGCTCCACACACACGCTCACCACACGCTCACCACTTACNACACGCTCACCACACGCTTACCACTCACCACACACACCACTCACCACACGCTCCACACAAACCACTCACCACACGCTCACCACTCGCCACACGCTCACCACACGCTCACCACTCACCACACGCTCACCACACGCTCCACACACACCACTCACCACATGCTCCACACACACTACTCACCACACGCTCCACACACACCACTCACCACACGCTCCACACACACCACTCACCACACGCTCCACACACACCATACGCTCACCACACGCTCCACACACACCACTCACCACACGCTCCACACACACCACTCACCACACGCTCACCACCACTACTCACCACACGCTCACCACTACCACACGCTCCACACACACCACTCACCACACGCTCACCACACGCTCACCACTCACCACTCGCCACACGCTCCACACGCTCACCGCTCACCACACGCTCCACACGCTCCACTCACCACACGCTCCACTCACACCACTCACCACTCACCACCACGCTCACCACACGCTCACCACTCACCACTCGCCACACGCTCCACACGCTCACCACTCACCACACGCTCCACACGCTCCACTCACCACACGCTCCACTCACACCACTCACCACACGCTCACCACGCTCACCACTCACCACTCGCCACACGCTCCACACGCTCACCACTCACCACACGCTCCACACGCTCCACTCATCACACGCTCCACTCACACCACTCACCACACGCTCCACACGCTCACCACTCGCCACACGCTCCACACGCTCACCACTCGCCACACGCTCCACACGCTCACCACTCGCCACACGCTCCACACGCTCCACACGCTCCACCACTCGCCACACGCTCCACACGCTCACCACTCACCACACGCTCCACACGCTCACTCATCACACGCTCCACTCACACCACTCACCACTCACCACACGCTCCCACACGCTCACCACTCACCACACGCTCACCACTCACCACACGCTCACCACACGCTCACCACTCACCACACGCTCCACACGCTCACCACTTACTCACCACACGCGCTCACCACTCACCACACGCTCACCACACGCTCACCACTCACCACCGCTCACCACTCACCACTCACCACACGCTCACCACTCGCCACACGCTCCACACGCTCACCACTCACCACACGCTCACCACTCACCACACGCTCCACACGCTCCACTCACCACACGCTCCACTCACACCACTCACCACTCACCACACGCTCACCACTCACCACACGCTCCACACGCTCACCACTTACTCACCACACTCACCACACGCTCACCACNCACCACACTCACCACTCACCACACGCTCACCACTCACCACACGCTCACCACACGCTCCACACACACTACTCGCCACTCACCACACGCTCCACACACACCACACGCACACCACTCACCACACGCTCACCGTTCACCACACGCTCCACACACACTGCTCACCACACGCTCACCACCCACACGCTCACCACTCACCACTCGCTCAGACTCCCGGAGTGCCGCGACGTTATGCCGCGCCTCGCGGAGGACCGATTGCTTTCCGCCCCTCTCACCCTCGCGGTCCCCCTGTGCCCCCACGGTGGTTCCCCATTACCCCCCCCCCCGCCCAGCCTCGGTGTTTGGTTCGGTGCTGCTCCGCCCGCCGCCCAACCGGCGCCGCCTCCCGGACGACCGCAGGAAGCACATCGCCTTCATGCAGCACTTCCTCTTGCACGACGACAGCAGCTGATTGGCCGCCGCCGCGGGTCACGTGACTCCGGCGGCCATGTTGCTGCCCCCCCCACTTCGCACCGGTGTCCGACCTTGCGGGGCGGGGCGGGGTTGGTGTTGGTGGTTGGAGGTTGGTGGTTGATGGTTGGTGGTGCGAGGTGCGAGGTCAGGGTTCAGGAAGAGGTTAAATTATAACGAGATTGGGTTTGTGAATGCTGGCGGTGGACGGGGGGGGGAGGGGTGGGGNCTGGTAAGGGAGTGGGGAGCAGTGGTTAGCATCAATGCTCGAAGTCGTGGTAAATTTGTGTCCTCGAAATGACGTGTGTGGGTATCGCGTGACAATGATCTCTGCATTTACATGGCAAGTACGTCGGTGCTTCGGCAACTCCAAGCACCTTGCATCGCAGCTCCTTTGTCACTCAAAGCATCAGCTGTTCCCCGTGGGAGACAAATGTGACATCGGCACGCGGCGTGCTAAATTAGGCGTTAGTCTGCCGGTAGAGGTGGGGGGCATGATTGCTGCTGTGTGCTCAATCTAAGAGGTGATTTTTAGGAATTTAGCAAATTGCAGGTCTCTCACTTGGCCACGTTTTACAACTGCACATCGCGCAGAGCGACGCTGGGTTTTTCGGCGGAGCTGCGTTGGGACGCTCTCCACGCCACGCGCTCCAGTTGTAGCCCGGTCCGAGTCATTTCGCTGCATCGAGTCATCGGTGCTCATCACCCGTTTGCAGCCCTGCAGAGCCATTGCTGTGGCAGCGGGGGCGAGTCTATCCACGGGACAGCCGCTGTTGATCTTTCACGAAAAAATCGGTTCTCATTTCTATTGACCCCAGAGAGATAGGCGCGATCAAGTCGACAACCTGGGTTTGAACTTGCAACGTTCCTCTTGCGAGCCACTTGCTCTACCGCTAAGCCAGATAAGTACAGTGACCAGTGTAGCAGTGGATTATCACGGTAGCTAGTGTAGCAGTGGATGGAGCATCCACAGCGGTGATGTTAAAATCAGTGTCAGTAACATTAATTTAACCTTCATGGGGGTAGCGGGGTTTTGGTAAATAACGAACAAAGCAGGGCAGCGCCACCCTCGAGTGAACCCAGTGTTTTGAGGACACACACTCGTACCAGCCACTGTTATAGGATAAAGGGAAAGGGCCGATGTGTGGGTTAGGGCCGGGGAGGGGAGCGAGATGAAAGGGGAGAGAGGTTGGAGAGAGAGAGAGTGTGGAGGAGGAGGGGAGCGAGATGAAAGGGGAGAGAGAGAGAGTGTGGAGGAGGGAGGAGGGGGGTGTGGAAGGTGCAGGTCCATGGAGTGTCTCGAGAACGGCGAGTCGGGTGAGCTTCTAGTTGATCGCACGAATGGACTGGGGGGCGTCTGAGTGACGTGCTCTCGGTGGGACGTGGTGACCGTCAATCACCTGCGCTCGTTACTCTGTTCGTTGCTCACATTTCGCCTCACTGCGGAGTTGATGGGGTCTCCATGGGTCGTGCGAGGAGGGCTGCAGGAGTGACAGTTCAGTGGGCGGTTGCATCTCCGCGTGTCTCCTGTGTCTCCCCCCCCACCATGTCCACTTATCACCACGTGTCTCCGCGCGTCTTCCGGCGTCTTCCCATGTCTCCAAATGTCTCCAAATGTCTCCCCATGTCTCTCCTTCTCTATCCACGTCTCCACGTATCTTCCAGCGTCTCTCCGTGTTTTCCTGCGTCTCCCCGTGTCTCGGTGCACATCGCCACATCTCCTGCACCACACCACATCTCCCACGTGTGTCCTCACTCCTCCCCGTCTCCCCCCGCGCGTCTCGCTGCGTTTCTCTGTTTATCCGCCCGTGTCTCCGCGCATCTCTCCACTTCTCCCCGTGCCTCCGCGTGTTTTTAACATGGACGTGGTTTTTATCCAGCTGCATAAACTAATGGGTTTGGGGTTGGGGGTGGCTAGGGTTATGGTTGGGGTCACGGTGATTCCCACGCCGCCACCGTCGCCGCCGCGGTCTCGCGCGTTTGGGTATTTTCCAGGGCGATCCTCGAGGAGAATGATTCGTAATCATGGACCCGGCGTCACCGGCGCCGATCGTTCAGCAGCGTAGTCCTGCGGGAGGCTCTCGGAGCAAGACACGGGGGTGCGTTTGAGACGACGCGGCTCGTTGGATGGACGATATATCCGAGGGGTGATTGAAAAGCACGTTGTGACCCCCTGTGAGCTGGGGCGAGGATTATAACCCCTCCCTCGGCCACAGCTCTTCCACGCACTTCAACTAAGGTCCCTACCGCCTCGGCTACAGCTCCGTCCCTTCCTCTCGGCTAGAGCTTCACGCGGATAAACTAGACGTCCTCCCGTCCTACCCCGTGACCCACAGCTCCTCCGCATGGAGAGACGAAGCCTCCTCTCCTGTCGGCCGTAACTCGTGTCTATCGCCCGTTGTCCTATTTTGCCGGCTACAGCTCCGCGGCGAGAGCCGTTGGTCGTCGTCACCAAAGAAAGCGAGAGAGGCGAGGTGGTGGTGGTGGTGGAGCTCCGGCCGTGCGTCGCGAGCCGCCCCGCAGTGGCGCTAATCGCGCTGTGGCTTTGATCGTCATTGCCGGCTCGCGACCGCTTTGTCCGCATCCGAACAACCAGTTGCGTGCGCGAGGACATTCTTGCACGGCACGTTCGGGATCGTAACGGCCGATCGCAGCTCGTCAATCGTGTGCCGCGTGTAGCGTGCGACCCGCTCGAAACCGCCGGCAGATCGACCGCTGCGTGAAAGTCGAGTCTGTCCACAACCAGTTACAACTAGGTTGTAACTGGTTGTGGAGACGTTCACGTGGACAGGTTGGGGTCCCACCACAGGCGAGCGGTCACAGCCGTGTGGCTGAGCGAACCATGTGTCGGAGTTGTGTTTGTGTAACCAGGCGAGAACTCGAGAGAATAAGATAGAGGCTCATTCGAGTCCACATCTCTGCTGTGAGCAACCTGTTTGCGAAGACGACCACGTGGAAGGGATGCAGTTGCATGCGACGGGTTTGTGTGGACTGGGCTGTAACCCCCCCCTTCCCCGTGCACACTGCAATAATAACAATGACAGCGGTGTTGTTTTAATGATTATGGCCTAGCCCGAAATGAAGTCAGTCTATATTATATTATATGTGTGTACGTGTGTGTCACTCTATGATAAAGGTCTCATACGTGTCTATCCATCCAACCTGCCGATGCCGCACGTATGTGTGTGTGTGTCTCCGCTTTAATGTGTGATTGTGTTGTGCGAACTATTGTGCTTCATGGTGTAACGTCGTGAGGATAGTGTGTAAGGTGTGGTGCGAGGGTGGATGTGNGGTTTAATGTGTGTGTGAGTAGGGTGTATGTTGAGGCTGAGTGAAATGGTACAAGAGGTTGTTGAGCTGAGTGAACTTGCCAATGACTGGTACCAGCTGTGTCAAGATCGGCCTTTGTGGAGGAGGCTCGTGAAGGACGCTTCTGGGCAGTTGGAGGCAGTCGCCTTCCAACAACAACGGAGGGCGAGGAGCGACGCTCACAACGAGCGGAGCGCCGGGTGGCTAAACGCAGCAAGTGAGCACAGGGGGCACAGGTGGTCATTACAGTCATCTCAGCCGGTCAACCCATGGCACCTCGGTCTGTCCCGTGACCTGCCAGCGGGCGTCCGACACTTCACATGGCCTCAACGTGCACATAGCCTGGCACAAGCACCGTGGTGACGTCACCGCTACTTAGTGGGGAATGGTGGTTGTTGAGGCTGACGTGAGTGAGTAGGGGTGTGCAAGCCTGCTTGTGTGTGTAGTTAGATTAGTGGGGGCTGGTAACCCCTCAACCTTCGCACACCTTTTCTAAACCAAGTTCCATGGTGGAAATAACCAACTAACTCAGCTTGCGCTAGAGGCTCACCGGGGGTACAGTTGTGTTCATGACTGTTTGCTGCCTACCACAATTTGCAGATCCAGACTACCACTACTCATTGGTTCTTTCGGTAAAGTCACGGATGTAGAAATAAAATATAATTTAAATATGAAATAAATCACGACGTTTCGAAAGAAACACAAGCGCTCATCATCAGGTGAAAATGGGCAAAACACAGCGAGGGAGCACACAGAGGGACATCACACACACAGCACACAGAACGGCAAACTGCACGGAGGCAAATACAGCAAGAAGATGGAGAGACACGAACTCAACAAACCTTAGAAACAATGCGATGCAAACCAGTTGGCCAACAGCACAGTTAGACACTAACTTGGTTAACCACGTATATCAAAAGACTGCTAAATTTGTGTTCATCTTCTGGGCTGAACACACCAACGTAAACGAGGACAAGGACACGAGGTACAAGGTAGCAGAGATACACAGAGAAGACACGGCGAAAGATGTTTTGGGCAGCACAGAGGAACAACCAGAACACCACAACAAGAGACAGATACGCATGGAGAGGCACATAGAAAGACGCCGGAAGGATAACGTACAGGGACTTATTTCGGCTGTAGAGGCGGGGGGCAAGGGGCGGAGAGAAGGACCAATGCAGGTGTAAAGGGGGAGCCGACACCAGATTGCAGGGGTCTCGTCCTTTATTCCTTTTCTTCCATCCACACCTGTCCCCAGCCGTCCCAATATCGTTCCCGCCAAAGGCCCCCTCTTCCCGCCCGTTCTCTCCTTATATCTCCTCGATCACCCCTCCCACTAACCCACCTATTGGTGGAATCCTTCCCCAGACACCCCTACATCACCCCCCCCCCCCCCCCCCGGAGAAAAAATAACCGTCCTCGGTTCTGCCTCCCCATGGACCATTTAAGTCTCCCCATGCCTCCCACCACTGACAGTGACAACAGCCCTTACCCCCCCCCCCCCCCACAACCATGCAATGCAATATAACACAACGAAATCAATTGCGCGGCCTGCCCAGGTCTCCAGCCAGCATCCCGTAACAGCCCGGACATCCACAGGCAGCAGATGACCGTGGCGGCCCCTCCTTCGAAGGCCCTCTCGTCGCGGTCCCTGGTTCGGTGGTGTCGCCTTGCCTGGCGCCGCTGTCTCTCCGGCCCCGCTCGTGCCGCCGCTCCGTCAGGCCTCACATGGGGTGCTGTAGTGACAAGGGAACACAGGGCACCGAACCCCTGCCGGTCGGCGCGTGGTGGTCGGCGACCTGGCCTGAGTAGGGATGATGATGATGTTGGCAGTGATGTTGGTGAAGATGATGGTGGAGAGATGTATGGCTTAAGCGGGTGGGGTGTACAAACAATTGTCGCTTACCCAGTTGGACCTGGACGCACTGCGGTCGGAGTGCTTTAATGACCTCGACCGGCCCTATCCAGGGTCGGTGCAGCTTTGGTGAGAGGCCAACCGGCACCTGAGGACAGTGTAGCCATGCCTGGTCCCCGACTTTAAAGGGCTTGGCTGTCACTGTCCTCTCCCGTATCCGTACATTACTCTCTTGGCTCGTGGCCGATGCGGCCTCGGCTGCTTGGCGGGCCTCTCTCAAATAAATGAGGGAGGTCTTTAGTGCCTTCGGCCATGCGTCGGCTCTTGCGGGAATGTCCGTCAGCTGCACCTCAATAGGCGGAACGGGATCCCGTCCGTACATCAGGAAAAACGGCGAGAACCCCGTCGCCGCGTGTGGGGCCACCCTGTACGCCGCTAAGACCGATGGAATGTGGAGGTCCCAGTCGGAATGGTTTTCGTCCACCACTTGGGACAGCATGGCCGCTATGGTGCGGTTAAGCCGCTCTACCATCCCATCGGTCTGGGGATGATACGGAGATGTTCGGACCTTTTTAGTGCCCAGGATAGAGCAGACGTCCTTCAATAGTGTGAGGAGAAATTCCTGCCCTGATCCGTGAGCAACTGCTCCGGTGCCCCCTTATCAAGGACATAGACTCCCACGAAGGCATCGGCGATGGTCTGTGCCGTTTGTCCGGGAGGGCCCACGCCATCGGCCACCTCGTGCAGTACTCGACTCCGACCAACAGGTATTTATTTCCCCGTGGCGTGACCGGCAGTGGTCCCAGGATGTCCAACGCAACCAATTCGTTGACCCTGGTCACCGTGATGGGCTGTAGGGGCGCCCGGCTTACCTGGGGTGGCGGCTTTCGCCGCGCACATTCGACGCAGGTAGCGACCCATCGATGCACGTCAGCGGTCATACCTGGCCAAAAGTACCGACCCTGTAATGTGTACAGTGTCTTTTGCCCCGCCAGGTGCAGCAGCTGGCGGCCGTGTACGTCCATAACCAATTGTTGACGCAGCGACTCCGGAACTACCAGGCATCGCCGGCGCCCTGTCGGGTCCCATCGCATGAGGAGGTCCTCCATGCGATGTACTCCTCCCCCCCTGCCTCTGCTGAGGCGCGTAGCGTTCGCAGTGGGGCTTCCTCCAGCTGTAGCCATCTCCAATCGTCCAAGGTCAGCCCCAGGTCGTGGTCGGTCAGCTGGACCTCACCCTGTGCGCCTCCGCCGTGCGTACGGGAGCGATGACCGTCCCCTCCGGCCTCGCCTCCTTGCAGCGTGCCCCGCCTGTGGTGCATGCACAAGGGCCCTGGGGCGCCAGTCGGGACATGCGTCTGCGTTGGCATGTCTGGTCCCTTTGCGATGCACTACTTGGTACCTGTACTCCTGCAGGCGCTCTATCCATCTGGCCAGCTGGCCCGAAGGCTGGTCGATGCGGAGCGAATACTGCAAGGCCGCGTGGTCAGTGCGGACCATAAATTTGCGACCATACAGGTAGGGTCGGAATTGCGGCACGAAGTGAACGACTGCCAGGAGTTCCCTACGTGTGACGCAGTAGCGCTGCTCCGCTGATGAAAGCACGCGACTACCATAGACGATAACCACCTCCCGACCCTGCTGGACTTGCGACAAAACACTGCGATGCCCACATCGCTGGCGTCCGTGTCCAGGATAAAGGGGAGGCCAAAATCCGGAAAGGCCAATGGTCGTGCATCTGTCAGACGTGAGAGCAGCTGCTGGAATGCCTCTTCCTCCAGAGGGCCCCAATAAAACCTCTTGTTCTTCGCCGTCAACATGTGCAAGGGCTTGGCAATGGTTGCGAAGTTGGGCACAAAGCGGCGGTAGTAAGAAACGAAACCCACAAACCGGCGTACCTCTGGAACCGTTGTGGGAACAGCCCAGGCCCTCACGCAGGCCGTCTTTTCCGGGTCTGTAGCCACTCCAGACTCACGACGTGGCCCAAGTAGCGTACCGACGACTGCATAAGGTGGCACTTCGACGGCTTGAGCTTCAAGTTCACGTTCCGGAACCGCAGGAATACCTGACGTAATCGGTCAATGTGTTCCTCGAATGATCGGCTGAAAACAATGACGTCATCCAGGTAGATGAGGCACGTTTCCCATTGGAGGCCTGCTAAGGCCAACTCCATTATGCGTTGGAACGTCGCCGGCGCAGTCTGGAGGCCCATAGGCAGGCAGTTGAACTCGAACAGGCCCTGTGGTGTCCGGAACGCTGTTTTAGGCCGGGAGTCTGCGTCTAGTGGGACCTGCCAGAACCCGGACAATAAATCCAGCGTACTGAAAAATTTTGCTCCCGCCAGTGCATCCAATGAGTCATTGAGGCGTCGGAAGTCCACACAGAATCTCAGTGACCCGTCTGACTTCTTGACTAGGACCACCGGTGCCCCCCAGGGACTCGAGGATGGAGAAATTATGTCGGCCCGCAGCATCTCCTGCACCGCTTGTTGAATGTGCTCTTTTTCCATTGGGCTCATTCTATATGTGTTTTGGCGCAGGGGTGCGGCATCTCCCGTGTTAATGTGGTGCTGCGACAAATTTGTGCGCCCTAGGTCGAACGGTCCCCGGCTGAACACGTCCGAGAACTCATGCAATAACGAGTGCGGCTGCTGTTCTGGTCGGGCGGCAATCCCGGCTCAGGCCCCGCCAGCTGGTCCATCCACGATTCGGCCCCTCTGTCCTCGGACTGGCTAATGCTGCCTACAAGCTCGGGCTTTGTCCCTGGGGCTCCTAGTGACAAGGGACTAACGTGGGCCAGAACTGTTCCCTCCTGCACCGTCGCTGTTCTATCGGAGGTGTTCAGCACCTGAATGAACAGATGCTGGTTCCTCTGTACAATAGTTTCGGCTCCCACCAGCGCATGCGATCCATGGCAGCTGACGCCGGAGACACCAGGATGGGTGAGTCTGGTCGGGCTGTCACGAGGGGGACCGATATTGCAGCGGAATCAGCATCTGGGCTGCCGGGGGAATGGCAACAGACTTACTAACCAGAGCCTGCACATAGGGTACACCCCGGCTGGCCCCCTCAGCCTTTAGGAAATGGAGATGCGTTCCCTGGACTTCGACCCGCCATTGGCCAGATCGATTTTCATTGGCATCCGCCTCAGAAAGTCCGTCCCTAACAGGCAGGGTACGGGCAACGTTGCAGAGACGAGGATGGGTCCTGCTACCGAAAGCTGCCCAATCTGTATCGGGGCTTCAACCTGGCCCAGGAAGCCCATGCTGCCTCCATTTGCTGCAATGAACGTTGTCTTGATGGGACTAAAGGTCGGATTTTATCCGGCAGCATCTCATGCATGGTGCTCGAGATGATCGTGGCTGATGCCCCCGTATCCACCAAGATACGTGCCGACACTCCCGCGATTTCACCAACCAGGACCGAGGTTCCTGACGTGGCCGCTACCACCCGCCTTGCCAGCTTCCTCCATTGTGTGGCTGAGTCCGGCCACTGACCAGGCGGCGTCTCGTTATCCTGTGGTGCATGGTGAGATGATGGGGGATGGATGTGAATGGACCGAAGATGGGGTTCCTCCCTTTGGAGTGCGTCGCAGCAGGGTGAGCGCGCCCTTGTTACATAGTGTGGGCTTCCCCCTGGGTTGCGGGCTAGGCTCTCTATGTGGTGCAAATTGCCCCCCCTTGGTGACGTAGGGTGGGCCCCCTTGTGGTGTGGGGGGGGGCCCATTGTAGGGGGCGTGGGGACTGGGGGGTGGGCCTTCCCGTGAGCCCCTCCCTTCTACCCTCCCTTTCTTTGTCACGGGGGCGTGGTCCCCCTGGTTCCGTCTCGCTCCGCCGCAAAGCGGTGGTGAGGCGGGCCGTGGAACTGCTCCAGGGCGCAATGTCAATTTTGTGTGCCGTCTCAGCACACGGGCCGTTGCCCCTGGCAACTCGCCGGCGTCGCGGTAAACTGGTGATGTCACGCCCGCCGCGACGTCACGCCCGCCCGCGAAACCACGCCCGGTATCGACGCCACCCCGCCGCGACGTCACGTCCGCCCGCGACGTCACGTCCGCCCGCGACGTCACCTCCGCCCGCGACGTCCTCCCGGCCTCGGCGCGACTCCCGGCCTCGGCGCGACTCCCGGCACGGTCCCTGGCCTCGGCGCGATCCCCGACGCGGTCCCCAGCCCCGGCGCAATTCCCGGCGCGATCCGCGACACCACTTTCGGCCGTGACGTCACTTCCGGATGCAACGTCACGTCCGTTCGCGACGCCACTCCGGGTCGCGACGCAATCACAGGCCCCGGTGCTATCCCCGGCGCGATCCCCTTCCCCCAACCCGGACAATGGGACCGGGGAACGACACCGACGGCGCCCACTCCGAGGAGACTCCGGTAAGTTCACGGCGTCGGAATTGTAATTGCTCGACCCGACCGAGAGGCCGGGCGGGACGGCATCACTCGCCTGGATCCTGTCGGCGTTCGGCCCCGGCGGTTCCAGGTGACGTTGGCGGCCTCCGGCTCCCCCTCTCGACCACAACGGTGGCAGACCCACGGGGCGTTCCGTCGGGGGCTCAGCGCGATGTTGTAGAGGCGGCTGCCAGCGACGCGGCGGCTGGTCGCGCCATGGTCCCTCTGCTCCGCCAGTCCCGGATCGCCGCGTACACCTCCCCCAGCGATGGCTCCATCTCAGACGTCGGGGGTCCGTTCCCAGCTGCCCCACAGGCAGCCTGTGGCGACGGTGCAGGTTCGGCGGTTGGTGTCGCTGGACCCAGTAGCGCCGCGACAACGGCTCGGCTGTTCCCCCCCGCCGCGCCAGCCACCGGGCCCACGGGTGGCGCCCGGTCCATGACCTGCTCGTGGGCTTGGATGGTCCGGGCAGCCCACAGCGAGGTGTGTTCCCCCGGCGTCACCACGGCATTACAACGCCGGCGCGGCAAGCATAGGCGATGAGGTGCTCGACCACGAGGTCCTCGAGCGCTTCTTCCGCCAGGCAAGGGAAAGCTCTTCTCGCCAACACGAGCAGCGCACCCTGTAGGCTAAAGGGGATTCTTTAGCCCTCGCTGGCGATCCTGGAACCGTTTAAAGGCTCCCCAAAGCCTCGTAGGCCGCCTGTAGCATGGACTTGCTGTGCGAGGGAAGGGAGGTGTAAGAGGAGAGTGCTTCCTTGCCCAGAACGGATGGCAGCGCTCGTAGTGCCTCTTCGTCTGTCCACTCGAGAGCGTGGAAGGTAGCCTCGAATCGGCAGACTAACCCCTCCCAATCTTCTTCCTCAGCACGAACTTGTCGACGAGCCCCAGCCGACGCGGCCGTCCGGCCACCTGCTCTCCGTGTTGGGTGTTTAGCCCTGGGGGTTTTGGCGGGAGCGGCGGCGGCTGGCGTGACGAGGTTGGTTGCGGCTCCTGCCCGGCCGGCTGGTCGGCCTCCGGGTCCCGTGGCCTCTCCTCCCGTAGTACGCGTGGGGTCCCGGTGCTGGCGGCCCCCTATAGGGAGCCTCTGCAGTAGCTCCTGGAGTGCCCTCTCCACGCGGGCCATGCGGTCCTCCATGGGTAGCCATTGTAATCCCACCGCTGCCACCAGATGTAAAGGGGGGCCGACACCAGATTGCAGGGGTCTTGTCCTTTATTCCTTTTCTTCCATCCACACCTGTCCCCAGCCGTCCCAATATCGTTCCCGCCAAAGGCCCCTCTTCCCGCCCGTTCTCTCCTTATATCTCCTCGATCACCCTCCCACTAACCCACTTATTGGTGGGGATCCTTCCCCTGACACTCCTACACAGGCAACAAATCGTGGGAAACTGGCAAAACGAAAACTGAGACACAATCACGGTAAACGAAAACGAAGCAAAATGACAACAAGCAGAGATACATAGAGAAGGCAACACAGGGAAATATGTTTTGGACAATTGTAAGGACAACCTCTCCGTAGAGGTGGATTAATCTAGAATTGAAGCAGGAAATTACTGAGGTTGGCCACGTGGGATGTCCAAATGCTCGCTGCAGAGGAGAGGCTGCCATTCCTCTGTTGGAGCTGGACCGGTACCACTTGGACCCCTCTGTGGCATACAGGAGGCCCGGTGGACTGGTTTGGTTCCAATTACTATGAGGGGTGGGCACCAACAGGAGCTGAACATTGGTGGAGGGATGCAGACAAGGCTGATGAGTCGGATGTCTTCTATGACCTGTCCCAGATGTCTGCTAAAGTGGCCCTATGGATAGTTATCTTGTCGGTGACTTTTAAAACCCGAGTGAGTCATGATGCAGGAACCTGGGCCAGAGGATTGGAAGGCATAGGCCAGATCAGCTCAATAACAACAGTAGGAGGCTGCTAGACTTGTGTGTAGCCCATGGGTTTGTAATTACCAACATGCTGTTCTGGCATTGGCGCATCCATATGTAGTGGGTCCCACGGAGACGCATACTGTAATCTGGAGGCACCACATTTATTATACAGCCCAGCGGGGCTACTACTTTAACGTTACAGCGTTTAACTAGACCCAACCGGGTCACTACGTAACTGGGTCAGGACGGTAACTCTTCCTGACCCACGTAACCTGAACTACAATCTAAACCGGCGACCAAAGAGCGGAGAGACGTAACACGGTGAGTCCACTCTTCCAAACAACCACGGTCGCTCCGCCCCATCCCTCTTCTCCTCTCGAGCGTCGCCTCGCTTCGTCTCCAGCCACGCCCCCTACTCGATCTCTCCCGAAGGAACCGGGGCCAGCGTCACGTGTCCCTCAAGCCCCCTTTTCGGACCCCCTTGCTACCCCGTGTCGTTCACGTGCCCTCTCTCCGTTCAACAGACCATGCCCTCTAGGGCCCGCTTCCCTGCCATATTTCGCCGGTGCCAGAGAGAAGCACGTGACCTAAGCAGTCGTGAACCTAGATGCCATAGAAGCTATTTACATCTCCACACACAACATCATGGATGCATGCCAAGTCCAAGCAAGAACATCTGCTGGACCACGTGATGGCAGAGCAAATGTAGGCCCATGTACTTCGCACCAGGGCCTACCACGGAGCTGATCTGCCCACTGACCATCGGTGTGTCATGTGTAAGTTGTGCCTACCACTATTTCACTGGTGGTAAGCGTTCATCTAGAGACCCGCTTGAACACAGTAGCCTGGTATCGCTACGAAGGTTACAAGTGAGATGTTCATCATCACTTGCAGCTGGGGTTGGCTGCATTGGTTACATGGTGCAGCCTTCAACAAAGACCCTCGCTGATGGAGGAGGCGTTCCAGCTCGATGAAAGAATGCAGCAGGCCCCCTCCACCGTCTACAACATCTCAGTCCAAGATTGAGGAGGCCTATACCGCAGCCTGCGCTGGGAGTAACTTGCAGTGCCACACCCATCACCATCCAACCCCAAGAACTGGCTCGCTGGTTTTGTTGAGCATCTCTGTGAGATCTTGGAGGAGGGAAACCCCCTCAGTTCAAATATCGCGGGCATTGTGGGGGTTGACCTCGCCGGTGCCGCCATGCCTCAAATATTGGAGAAGTAGCCACTCTGTGAGCGGTTCGCGAATGTGCCAACCATTTTTGGAAGTGTAAAGGGTGATCCAGAGGCCCCGAGATCAGGTAAAAAACCGTCGACGTGACATGACCTCAAGCGAACAGCTGAGGGAGAGTGCATTTTTGTGCAGACTGCCTAGGTGACCATAACAACCATTCGGACCACAGGATGGGTTCCGCAGGATTGTAAGCATGCCCTGGTGGACCCGATTATTTTTGTTTATCCTTCACGTACAAACCATTTACTGTCTACTTCATTTTGGATTTATTGGCCTGATCGAGTCCTACAATACCATAACTAGGCCAGGGCTGTGGTTCGTCTTTGTGCTTTTCTAGTCCCTGACCTGCTCATAATCATTAAGGACCCTCACGATGGTGGGCAGGCCTGGGCAAAGCTGCGTGGCCGGGAGTCGGATCCATTTTCTGTTTACCCTGGAGTGCGACAGGGATATTCTTTGCCCCCCCCCCCCNACACTATTGAACATAATCTTTGCCACGAAGCTCAATAAGCTTTCCACGGATGTACCAGTGGAATTTCCATCTGGTACGGTTACAATGAGAGGCTGAACGATGCCCGGGTGCAGTCAAGGGATGGTTCCCGCTTAGCCAACCATGATATGTATGCAGATGATCTGTTAATTGCTGCCCACTGAGAAGGATTTGTAGACTGCTGCTGAACCTGGAACGTGCTGAGGTGGGGCCTTACCATCAGCCCCAGAAAACAATGCACCTGCCTGGGTATTTAATGTCCTCAAATGACGCTCTCCCTCAAACTCCTCTCCTTCCATTGGTGGGGTAGCTGTGGAGAGAGTGGAAAAGTTTCCATACCTGGGCAGTGTGTTTATGACCAGCTCCGGTTTGATAGCAGAGGTATCGCTCCGAATCAGTCGAGCGCATTATCGTTTCATCGGCTGCGTAACGCTTCTGTGTGGAAGCTTCCTGGTCTGTCGCTCCATATGAATCTGCCGCGGCCACGCCGTCCCTTCTCTATGCTTGCGAAACGGGGACTCCTCCCCCTCTTCCCCAATGGAACATACCTGGGCAGTGTGCTCAATTGATAGCCTCTTGGGGTACATAGCCTGGTACAAGCACCGTGGTGACACTACCACGAAGTGGCGAACGGCGTTTGTTACGTGATTTCGTGGTCTCGCGGAGCCCTGCATATGTACGGGATGTAGTAACCGCACTCTAACATTATACACACACCACAAACATGATGCCTTATTCATGTAATCGCGCACGGCCGATATGAATATTCTCATTGTGCATAATTCATATGGAGATCGCGTCACTCGCTGCCCGTGATGGTATTCAGTGAGCCGCCACGTCACACGGTCTCTCACCAGCCCCCACGGGGGACTTCGTCCCGGGTTCGGGGCAGGGTTCGAATTCAGAGTCGCGCGCGCGAGCTCAAAGGCTCCTCACGGCAGCGGTGAGGAGTGGGGAGGGGGGTGACGCTCCGAGATCCGCACAGACGGATGCTACGGTGGTCCATTGCTGTGCTTGCTACCTCGCAGCCCCAAGCCGAGCGATCGACACGTGCGGCGCGGAAAGCCTCCCCATCCATCACGGCGCCAAGACGGCTCGAGCCACGGGGGGGGGGGGGGTCGGCGTGGGTGATTGCTCGTTAGGGACGTTAATCGCTCCATTATTAAATGGCCGAGGCCGCGTGGCGCGTGGCCCGAAATTCATTTCCCGTCGGCCCGTCGGCCCGGGGTGGAGGCGGCGGGCGGGGGGGGGTCACGAGACCCGCGGCTCGCTCGCTTCGCTCTCCAATTAACGCCTCCCTAATGGCCAGGACCCCCCACCCCAACCCACCCCCACCCACGCTCCCCCCCCCCCACTCTCCACGAGCAGCAGCGGCAGCAGCTGGCTCGGGCGGCAACTGGGAGGCGTGAAAGTGCGGGGCGCTGGGGAGTGGTGAGAGGCGACCTCCTGAGATATGGATCCTAATTAGCTCACCCCACCCCACCCGCCCCGCCCCTCCTCTCCTGGGGAATCCCCAGAGGGGAGGGGAATCCGCTCCCTTAATTGCTTCCGCCCGAGATGAATTATCAGCAGCTCCATTCCATTAGCGCGAGTCGCCTCCACGCGAGAGAGATACAGAGGGGAGACGTGGATCGTAAACACCACCGCCAAACCACCACCACCACAACAACAACAACAAGACAGCCGGCGGTGGCGGAGTGCGGTCCGACAGCCTGGCGCCGTGAGCGCCACACCAGTGGCCTGTGGACAATGGGGCTCCATCCAGCAGTGGAGTGGCACTCGGCCTCATGACGAGGAGCACGCTGACCCCCCCGCGCCCACCTGTGTTCAGGAGGAGGAGGGGGNAGGAGGAGGAGGGGGGGGAGGAGGAGGAGGGGGGGGACGATTCGACCGCTCGACTATTTCTGTGGTGTCCCCCACGCCCACGGGAGTGATCGTTCCGCCCCGTGTGGTGGAGGTTTTGTGTCGAACTGGGACCCGCGTCTTCGAGAGACGGCGAGATTGAGGAGGAGGACCCTTGCCTGTCGACACGTGGCACGTCGCCGCCATTGGCTCAGGCGAGCCTGGCTCTGCTGCTGCTGTTGATGAGACGGTGAATGTCGAAACCGGCCCGGAGTTTTNGCTCGTGTTGAACCGAATGCCCGCTGCTGGCTGATCCACGACGCCGTGGAGACTGTGGGCGATGCTATTACGAGTTGAACACGTGGTAGGATATCGCGCCAATATTCACAACGAAGGTCGTTGGGTTGGATCGCGTTTATATAAATTCGTGGTTAACACACCACCACCACTTTATTATGGACGACGTGCGAGTGTGAGTGCCTGTGTGTGTATGTGCCTGTGTGTGTATGTGCCTGTGTGTGTGTGTGTCTGTGTGTGTGTGTGTCCCACGTGGACTCTGCTGTCTGTCACCTCACGACGCCCCGGCCCTCCCCCACACCAAACGATGCCGCACCCCCCCCCCCCNTAAAAATGTCTTTCCTCGGCGCTCTTGAAATGCCACGGGAGAGATAAATACAACACGACAATCAGCGACGCCGCCCCGAGATAACAGCCACGCGGGCGGGGGGGCCTCGCCCCCCCCTGCTCCTCCCCTCGCCCCCCCCTGCACCCCCCGCCCCGCCCCCTGCGCCCCCCCCTGCTCCTCGCCCCGCCCCCTCGTGCCCCGTTCATAAAATCGCCTCGTGGCGCGTGGGTGCCGGATTCACGGGGTGGCAGCAGCGACATCGGCGCCTCTCGCACCGGGGTCCTCTACAGGGCAGTGGGCGGGAGGGGGGGGGGGCTCCATCGAGGGGACCCAGCCCTGGTGGTGGCGGGGGGGGTCCATCTCCTGCTGCAGGGGTCCCGGCTGGGGAAGGGGGAGGGGCTGCAGGGGGGCGAGTGAACGCGGCGCCCCGGGGCGAGCACTCGGAGGTGAGAGGCACCGCTGGGGGGGATGGGAGGCTGGGAGGGGGGGGGGTACCCCTTATCAGTTCTTCTCCGAATCCCCAGGTGATGGTGTGATCTGGGGTCTGGCGGATGAGGGGGCGGAGAGTGATATTCGGTTCGCAGGTGGTGATTTTAGGTGGTGATGATGGGATTCGCGCGAGGCTCGGAGCGCCCGTGCTCAAGAGTTTCTTGAGGAAGTCAGTAATTGATCAAATAATATTGATTGATATACCGGATACATAATGATCATTGTAATAACACTGCCTGTGTGCCACATTCAGCTCTCTCGCGCGTCCAGTACATCGTGAGAGTTTACATCACTTTCAGCCGTGGTCGGCTTACGTGAGTTGACGGCGTGGTGTGAGTGGGTGTGGGTGTGATTGTCTGTGGGTGTTAGTGTGTGGGTGTGAGTGTGTGTTTATGGGTGTGAGTGTGTGTGAGTTTGTATGGGCCTGTGTGTGTATGGGTATGAGTGTGTGTGGGTGTGTGTGAGTGTGTGTGTGTGTACGGGTGTGCTGATGATCAGCTTCGGTTTGACAGCAGAGGGTCTCATTATCTTTTCATCGGTTGCGCAACGCTGTGTGGAAGCTACCTGGTCTGTCGCTCCGCACGAAGTGTCCGGTCTTCTCTATGCTTGTGAAACGTGGACCCCTGTAATGGAACATCTGCGCCGCTTAGAAACATTCAGACTGGCATGTCTGTGATCCATCCTGGCTTTAACCAGGCTGGATTGTGAGGAGCACAAATCCTTGAAAGATCTGGACACATTCCCATCGGTGAGCTCCTTCGGCAAGGCAAGGCTACGTTGGCAATGCCATGTAGCCCGCATGCCCAGCCACCGCATGCCCAAGCAGCTTCTGTTGGTCGCATAGAGGGGGCTGAACGGGCACGACACGGGCTGGAGAAGAGATTAACTGATGCGGTAGAAGCGGATATGGAGCTGAGTGGACTTGCCGAAGACCGGTATCAGTGGTGTCAAGATCGGCCTCTGTGGAGGAGGCTCGTGAAGGACGCTACTACTGGGCGGTTGGAGGCAGTCGCCCTCCAGAAACAATGGAGGGCAGAGGAGCAACGCTCACAACAACGAGCTGAGCACCGTGCAGATACAATGGAGCAAGTTGGTACATGAGGGGTACAGCTGGTGTGCATCTCCCGGTCATCTTAGTCAGCCAACCATAGGCACCTGCTGGGTCTGTCCCGACACCTGCTGTCAGCGAGCGTTCGACGCACGTGGCCTCAAAGTGGACCTGGCCTGGCACAGGCAACGTGGTGACGTCACCGTCACTTAGTGGCGAATGCCGAGTATTGGTATTGCGTGTGAGTGTGTGTCTGAGTGTGTGGGTGTGTGTCTGAGTGTGTGTGAGTGTGTGTGTGAGNGTGTGTGTGTGTGTCTGAGTGTGGGTAACAGTGTGTGTGTGTGAGTGTGTGTCTGAGTGTGTGGGTGTGAGTGTGTGTCTAAGTGTATGGGTGTGAGTGTGTGAGTGTGTGGGAGTAAGTGTGTGTGCGAGTGTATGGGTGTGAGTGTGTGTGCGAGTGTATGGGNTGAGTGTGTGGNTGTGAGTGTGTGTCTGAGTGTGTGGGTGTGAGTCTGAGTGTGTGTGTGTGTCTGAGTGTGTGCGTGTGAGGAAATGTGTCTGAGTGTGTGANTGTGTGTCTGAGTGTGGTGGGAGTGTGTGNCTGAGTGTAGTGAGTGTNTGACTGAGTGTGTGGGTGTGAGTGTGTCTGAGTGTATGGGTGTGAGTTGTGTCTGAGTGTGTNGGTGTGAGTGTGTNTGCTGAGTGTATGGGTGTGAGTGTGTGTGAGTGTATGGGTGTGAGTGTGTGTGAGTCTATGGGTGTGAGTGTGTGTGAGTGTATGGGTGTGAGTGTGTCTGAGTGTATGGGTGTGAGTGTGTGTGCGGGAGTGTATGGGTGTGAGTGTGTGTGCGAGTGTATGGGTGTGAGTGTGGGTGTGAGTGTGTGTGAGTGTATGGGTGTGAGTGTATGGGTGTGAGTGTGTGTGTGAGTGTATGGTGTGAGTGTATGGGTTTGAGTGTATGGGTGTGAGTGTGTGTGTGTGAGTGTATGGGTGTTAGTGTGNGTGTGAGTGTATGTGTGAGTGTGTGTGTGAGTGTGTGGGTGTGAGTGTATGGTGTGAGTGTATGAAGGGTGTGAGTGTATGGGTGTGAGTGTGTGTGTGGAGTGTGTGTGTGAGTGTGTGTGTGAGTGTGTGGGTGTGAGTGTGTGTGAGTGTATGGGTGTTAGTGTGTGTGTATGAGTGTGTGGGTGTGAGTGTGATGGGTGTGAGTGGGTGTGAGTGTATGGGTGTGAGTGTGTGTGAGTGTGTGTGTGTGAGTGTGAGTCTGAGGGGAGCGGTTAGTGCGCTACGCTACAAATCCGGCGGCCCGAGTTCAATTCCCGCTTGTGGCCAACACCAGTGACGATTATCTGAACCGGTCCTGGGTCCCCCCTAGGTCGACTCAGCCTCAAATGAGTACCTGGTGCGGTGTGTAAAGGTCGCCACTAGGGAGACAAAGGTGGACGGGCGTGGTACTGGCCACCCACCCCTCGCGTCCCGTTCCGGCCTTCAGGACTTGCCCCAACAGTCTGTTCATGCTATATGGGGGATCTTAGTCGTCGTTTTGTGTGTGTCTGGGTGAGTGAGTGAACCCGGCCATCCAAGTTTCATTCCGATCACGACCAACATCAGTGGCGGTTATCCGAACCCGTCCTAGGCCTCCTCCAGATTGGCTCAGCCTCAAAGGGGTACATGCTGCGGGGTGTATTAAACATCAGCATTGGGGAGACAAGGGTGGTCGGGATCGGCGCTGGCCACCCAAACCATCGTGCACCGTGCCGGCCTTCATAGAGGCTCGCTAACCCCCCCCCCCCGCAACAGTCGGTATATATGGAGCTTCTTTCGCATCGTACGTAGCCAACTGTGCGAATCTGAGATGTGGGCTACACGGGGGATCTTTGTCTTCATGTCGCTTGTCGTAGACACTGTCGCTTGACGTGGACAGTGTCCGCTTGACGTGGACAGTGTCCGCTTGACGTGGACATGTCCGGACGCACTGTCCGCTTGACGTGGACAGTGTCCGCTTGACGTGGACACTGTCCGCTTGAGTGGACAGTGTCCGTGACGTGGACACTGTCCGCTTGACGTGGACACTGTCCGCTTGACGTGGACACTGTCCGCTTGACGTGGACACTGTCCGCTTGACGTGGACAGTGTCCGCTTGACGTGGACACTGTCGCTTGACGGGACAGTGTCCGTTGACGTGGACAGTGTCCGCTTGACGTGGACACTGTCCGCTTGACGTGGACACTGTCCGCTTGACGTGGACAGTGTCCGCTTGACGTGGACAGTGTCCGCTTGACGTGGACAGTGTCCGCTTGACGTGGACAGTGTCCGCTTGACGTGGACACTGTCCGCTTGACGTGGACAGTGTCCGCTTGACGTGGACACTGTCCGCTTGACGTGGACACTGTCCGCTTGACGTGGACACTGTCCGCTTGACGTGGACACTGTCCGCTTGACGTGGACATGTCCGCTTGACGTGGACACTGTCCGCTTGACGTGGACAGTGTCCGCTTGACGTGGACACTGTCCGCTTGACGTGGACACTGTCCGCTTGACGTGGACACTGTCCGCTTGACGTGACACTGTCCGCTTGACGTGACATGTCCGCTTGACGTGGACACTGTCCGTTGACGTGGACCTGTCCGCTTGACGTGGACACTGTCCGCTTGACGTGGACATTGTGTTGGTGGACAGTGTCCGCTTGACGTGGACACTGTCCGCTTGACGTGGACCTGTCCGCTTGACGTGGACACTGTCCGCTTGACGTGGACAGTGTCCGCTTGACGTGGACAGTGTCCGCTTGACGTGGACACTGTCCGCTTGACGTGGACACTGTCCGCTTGACGTGGACAGTGTCCGCTTGACGTGGACACTGTCCGCTTGACTGGACACTGTCCGCTTGACGTGGACACTGTCCGCTTGACGTGGACAGTGTCCGCTTGACGTGGACACTGTCCGCTTGACGTGGACAGTGTCCGCTTGACGTGGACACTGTCCGCTTGACGTGGACACTGTCCGCTTGACGTGGACACTGTCCGTTGACGTGGACACTGTCCGCTTGACGTGGACACTGTCCGCTTGACGTGGACACTGTCCGCTTGACGTGGACACTGTCCGCTTGACGTGGACACTGTCCGCTTGACGTGGACATGGTCCGCTTGACGTGGACACTGTCCGCTTGACGTGGACACTGTCCGCTTGACGTGGACAGTGTCCGCTTGACGTGGACACTGTCCGCTTGACGTGGACACTGTCCGCTTTGAGACGTGGACAGTGTCCTTGACGTCATGTCCGCTTGACGTGGACACTGTCCGCTTGACGTGGACACTGTCCGCTTGACGTGGACACTGTCCGCTTGACGTGGACACTGTCCGCTTGACGTGGACACTGTCCGCTTGACGTGGACACTGTCCGCTTGACGTGGACACTGTCCGCTTGACGTGGACACTGTCCGCTTGACGTGGACACTGTCCGCTTGACGTGGACACTGTCCGCTTGACGTGGACACTGTCCGCTTGACGTGGACACTGTCCGCTTGACGTGGAACTGTCGTGACGTGGACACTGTCCGCTTGACGTGGACATGTCGGCTTGACGTGGACTGTCCGCTTGACGTGGACATGTCCGCTTGACGTGGACACTGTCCGCTTGACGTGGACAGTGTCCGCTTGACGTGGACACTGTCCGCTTGACGTGGACACTGTCCGCTTGACGTGGAAGTCCGCTTGACGTGGACAGTGTCCGCTTGACGTGGACAGTGTCCGCTTGACGTGGACGTGTCCGCTTGGCGTGGACACTGTCCGCTTGACGTGGACACTGTCCGCTTGACGTGGACACTGTCCGCTTGACGTGGACAGTGTCCGCTTGACGTGGACAGTGTCCGCTTGACGTGGACAGTGTCCGCTTGACGTGGACAGTGTCCGCTTGACGTGGACACTGTCCGCTTGACGTGGACACTGTCCGCTTGACGTGGACACTGTCCGCTTGACGTGGACACTGTCCGCTTGACGTGGACATGTCCGCTTGACGTGGACAGTGTCCGCTTGACGTGGACAGTGTCCGCTTGACGTGGACAGTGTCCGCTTGACGTGGACACTGTCCGCTTGACGTGGACAGTGTCCGCTTGACGTGGACAGTGTCCGCTTGACGTGGACACTGTCCGCTTGACGTGGACACTGTTCTTTGACACGTCCTTACTTCGCGCTGCTCGCTCGTGTAGTCGGATCTCCTTTTTTTAATTTGAAATCCCATCGTCCCAATTCACTTACTGATCCTTTATCTCTCTCCGTTGTATCAGTCTACTCCCTGTGGATGAGGCTGTGCTGCTGTGTAAACATAATCGACTCTCTGATGTTCTCGGTGCCATGGCTCCTCTTAGGTCCCGGTAATATCAGCCAGCCACGCGGCGCTTTTGGGCCCTTAAACATCAGAATGTCTCGCTGGCGGTTTTTGCAGCCAAAATAAAAATAAAACCGGGACTCTTCATGCCACCACCAATTAACTACTCAAGACACACTGACGGGTGTCAATGTTTGGCAAATCATTTCACTGATAAAGTAACTGCCGTTCGCTCCTAGATGCGTTCATCTCCAGCTAACTTTTGCTCCGCATTTCCAGCCTCGTTTCCATGGTACAGCTCTCGCTCTGCTCCGTGTCATTCCTTCCACTGAGCTTTCTGCCCTGATCGCGAATTCCCCCCCNGCCCCTCCGTGCCGTTGTCCACTGGACCCCTTTCGTACGTGGAAGAAAGCTTTGCCCCATTGGAACCATTTGCATGGGATCTATTCAATAGGTCTCTTAACGAGGTGATTGTTCCTTCCGCCGTCAAGGTGGTCGCTGTCACTCATCTGCTTATTACGCCTGGCCTAGATCCGCGGTGCTTCATTAATTACCGGCATATTTCCAATCTTCCTTTCATTTCCAAGGCCCTTGCGCGTGCTGTGGCAAATCGTCTCTGGCAGCATCTGTCTTTAAATGAATTGCTCGACCGATTTCAATCGGGGTTTAGAGCACAACACGGCACGGAGGTGGCTCTGGTCAGGATGGTAAATGATCTGTTAATCGCTGCAGAGCACGGACGACGAGTGCTCTGGTTCTTCTAGACCGCAGCTTTCGATACAATCGGCCGTGACATTTTAATTGAACGACTTGAAAATATTATGGGCTGGTAACAGGTTTTGCTCTGGAGTCGTTCCGTCTTACCTGCAAAACCGCAAGCAGTGTGTTTGTATGGGCGGCGTTAAGTCTTCGGTCATGCTCTGTGTCGTCTGGGGTTCCTCAAGTATCGGTGCTTGGTCCCATTCTGTTTAGCATTTAACATGGCCCAATTTGGAGGACTGCTGCAATTTCTCGGGCTGCGCTACCACTGCAGACGACACGGACATCCACCTCCAGCTAGCACCAGATGCTACGTCGGCAATGTCTTTGCTTTCATCGTCTTCAACGGCTGTAAAATCATGGATACAGAACAATTTTCTCCGGCTAAATGGAAATAGGACCGAAGTCCTCTCAGTCGCCTCTCCCCAACAGTTGGAAAAACTGGGAGCGTGAGGTTATTAATCTTGGGGTGATATTTGATGCGTTCCCTTTCCTTCGAAGCTCAAGTTAATAAGGTCGTGAAAATCTCGTTTTTTCCACCTCCCAAACATTGCTTGACTGCACAACACCATTACGCTGGCTGATTCTGAGAGGCCGGTCCATTCACTCGTTCCCTCGCTAATCGATGACTGCAATGCCTCGCTGGTTGCTGCTTCAAACAAGCTCCTTGGTAGACGACAAATTGTTTAGAATGCGGCCGCTAGGGTGCTAACCCGAACCCCATTACGTGGCAATTGTTCTTTGCTTTTCTCATTAAACTGGCTACCGGTCTTGACACGAGTAGAGTTTAAGAGCCTTCGACTAGTTTTTTAAAGCCTTGCATGGGCTGGCACCACCACAATATGAGTTAATTAATCCATTCATCCCCTCAAGGCCGTGAAGATCTGCAGGCTCCGCCCTTCTCTGCGTTTCTCAATCCCGGGGGGTGAGCGACCACTCGCTGCGTCTGCGCCTCGGTTGTGGAATTCCCTCCCGTTGGAAATTCGTTTATCCGATAATGTGGACACATTTAAGTATCTTCTTTAAAAAACACATCTTCTTCAGTCCGTTTAGTCTATGTAGCTCTTGCTTCTCTCTTGGCATTTGCTTTTTCGTACGAGGCGCCTTGAGACGTTCGTGGAAGGCGCCTCACAAATAAATGTAAATGATTCTTGTTGTTGTTGTGCACGCGCCTGGCACCGTGATCGCTCACGGTTCGTATCGCGCGCGTCCAGCCACGGAGACATCGCCTCCTCCCCCACTCCTACTCCCCTCCTCTTCCTCCCCTCCTCCTGCTCCCTCCTGTATCTCCCTGCCAGATCTCCCTCCTGCATCTCTCTCAATCCTTGTCCCACGTCTCTCCCTCGCCCCACAACCTCTTGTGTGCATGATATGGGCAAATGCCCCCCCCCCCCCCCGCGTGTAGCCCTGTACAGGCTGTTGGGGGTAAGTGCTGTTAGTGAACGCCGATGAAGGCCGGGACGTCGCGGGACACGGGGCAGGGGTCTGGCAGGGGGCGAGGGGCTGCGTGGGAGCAGCGAGGCGGGGTAGGGAGTTGGTGCGGTTATTAAGGGGTGCACTTGTGTGTGTGAGTGTTTGTGCGTATGTTGGCGTGTCTGTCTGTGTGGGTGTTTGTGCGTATGTGTGGGTGTTTGTGCGTATGTTGGTGTGTCTGTATGTGTGGGTGTTTGTGCGTATGTTGGTGTGTCTGTCTGTGTGGGTGTTTGTGCGTATGTTGGTGTGTCTGTATGTGTGGTGTTTGTGCGTATGTTGGTGTGTCTGTCTGTGTGGGTGTTTGTGCGTATGTTGGTGTGTCTGTCTGTGTGGTGTTTGTGCGTATGTTGGTGTGTCTGTCTGTGTGGGTGTTTGTGCGTATGTTGGTGTGTCTGTCTGTGTGGGTGTTTGTGCGTATGTTGGTGTGTCTGTATGTGTGAGTGTTTGTGCGTATATTGGTGTGTCTGTCTGTGTGGGTGTTTGTGCGTATGTTGGTGTGTCTGTCTGTGTGGGTGTTTGTGCATATGTTGTTGTGTCTGTATGTGTGAGTGTTTGTGCGTATGTTGGTGTGTCTGTCTGTGTGGGTGTTTGTGCGTATGTTGGTGTGTCTGTATGTGTGAGTGTTTGTGCGTATGTTGGCGTGTCTGTATGTGTGGGTGTTTGTGCGTATGTTGGTGTGTCTGTATGTGTGGGTGTTTGTGCGTATGTTGGTGTGTCTGTATGTGTGGGTGTTTGTGCGTATGTTGGTGTGTCTGTCTGTGTGGGTGTTTGTGCATATGTTGTTGTGTCTGTATGTGTGAGTGTTTGTGCGGATGTTGGTGTGTCTGTATGTGTGGGTGTTTTGTATATGTTGGTGTGTCTGTATGTGTGAGTGTTTGTGCGTATGTTGGTGTGTCTGTCTGTGTGGGTGTTTGTGCGTATGTTGGTGTGTCTGTCTGTGTGGGTGTTTGTGCATATGTTGTTGTGTCTGTATGTGTGAGTGTTTGTGCGTATGTTGGTGTGTCTGTCTGTGTGGGTGTTTGTGCGTATGTTGGTGTGTCTGTCTGTGTGGATGTTTGTGCATATGTTGGTGTGTCTGTATGTGTGAGTGTTTGTGCGGATGTTGGTGTGTCTGTATGTGTGGGTGTTTTGTATATGTTGGTGTGTCTGTCTGTGTGGGTGTTTGTGCATATGTTGGTGTGTCTGTATGTGTGGGTGTTTGTGCGTATGTTGGTGTGTCTGTATGTGTGGGTGTTTGTGCGTATGTTGGTGTGTCTGTATGTGTGGGTGTTTGTGCGTATGTTGGTGTGTCTGTCTGGTGGGTGTTTGTGCGTATGTTGGTGTGTCTGTATGTGTGGGTGTTTGTGCATATGTTGGTGTGTCTGTATGTGTGGGTGTTTGTGCGTATGTTGGTGTGTCTGTATGTGTGGGTGTTTGTGCGTATGTTGGTGTGTGTCTGGGTGGGTGTTTGTGTGTCTGGGTGGGTGTTTGTGCGTATATTGGTGTGTCTGTCTGTGTGGGTGTAGCGTTTAACGCGCCGCGCTACGAACCCGGCGACCCGAGTTCCATTCCCGCTCGTGGCCAACACCGGTTACGATTATCTGACCCGGTCCTGGGCCTCCTCTAGGTCGACTGAGCCTCTAATGGGTACCCGGTGCGGTGTGCAAACATCACCACTATGGAGACAAAGGTGGCCGGGCGTCGTGTTCGCCACAAACCCCCTTCTGTGCCGTGCCAGCCTTCATAGGTGTTTGCTCGATAACATAACTTGCCCCAACAGTCTGTTCAAGGCTATACGGGAATCTTTGTCATTGTGTGGTCCACCAAAAACAACCCCCACCTCTATGAAATGTTGTCATGGCTGAACCCAATCGACTCTTTCCCTTCATGGCATTTTAGCCCCCATTGCGGCTAACTGGGGCTCTGGGCGAGTGTGAGGGGCTGATTGCCCCATTATTTTCATTTAAAATGATCACAAAACTGCATGTTAAATAGGCGTCTATCAACGGTCTCCTGGCCAAACCCCATCTGGCGGATCCGCGAAGCTGAACCGCCACCCTCGGGTTCCTCCAGAAATGGTAAAAAGCCACTGCGAGTGACCACGTGAAATGTTCAAATGCTCACTGACGAGGAGAGGCTGTCACTTCTCTGTCGGAAGCTGGACCAGAACCGCCTGGATCTCTGGCATTCAGGAGGTCCGGTGGACTGGCTCTTGGTCCAGTCACCATGAGAGATAGACAGTCCTCCACACAGCAGAGAGTGGCTCTTCCTCTGAGACAAAAGGGGGCATGGGAGGTGTGGGAAGCTGTTATCCCCAGGCTACTGTGGGTTCACCTCTCCACCAACGGGAGGCAAGAATTGGTGGTGGTTGTTTACTGAAGATGAACATCGGTGGATGGATGGAGGCAAGGCCGATGAGTCAGATGCCTCCTATGACCTCCTGTCAGAGGTGCTAGCTAAAGTGGCCCCTCAGGATAGAGTCATCCTTTTGGGTGACTTGAATGCCCGAGTGGGACTGGAGTGATTGGAAGGCATGGGCCAGATCAGCTCAACAACAACGGTAGGAGACTGCTAGACTTCTGTGCATCCCATGGGCTTGAAATTACCAATACGCTGTTCCGGCATCGGTGCATCCACACAACATCATGAATGCATGCCGGGTACAAGCAAAAACATCTGCTGGATGATATAGTGATGGAACAGCCCATATCCTTGACACCAGCACCTACTGTGGAGCTGATGTGCCCACTGACCATCAGCTTGCCATCTGTAAGATGCGCCTGCCATTATTCCACTCCTGTGGTGAGTGTCCATCTAGGACCCCATCCAAACCTACAGTGGCCTGGTCTCAGCTAGCTGATGAAGGTTGCAAGTGAGAATTTCATTTTTTCATCGGCTGAATAACGCTGCTGTGTGGAAGTTACCTGGTGTGTCGCTCCACACGAATTGTCCAGTCTTCTTGGCTGCAGTCATGCCCTTTATTCTCTTTGGATGCGAAATGTTGACCCCCCCACTAACGGAACTTCTGCGCCGGTTAAAAACATTCATGCTGGCCTGCCTACGATCCATCCTGGGTTTAACCTGCAGACTGAATCGCAGTGTGAGGACCTCACAAATCCTTGAAAGATCTGGGCACAGTCCCATCAGTGAGCTCCTCCGGCAGGCAAGGCTGCGTTGTTGCTGCTGATGTTTATGTTGTTGCTGCTGTAGCTGTTGTTGCTGCTGTTGTTGTTGTTGCTGTGGTGGTGGTAGGGATGTCGGAGGGCGCGGCAATGACAGTGCGGTGGGGGGCCGCAGACCCCAGGGCCCCAGGAGGGGTCCCGAACTCCCCCCACGCCGAGCTGTACGAGGAGTACGAGTACGAGTACAATGTCTCCTTCGAGGACTCTCCGCTAACAAATGTGAGTACCCCTCCACCTCCATGGAGAGGAGCACGTGGTACTCCCCCACCCCCCCCCCCAAATTAACGTGGCTCAGCTGGGGGGGGGGTCCCGACGCTCACCGTTGGTCTCGACGCGACCTCTTGGGCCACAGTTGTTTTACTCTTGCTGCCGTGATGATGCCGGCAGCAGCAGCAGCAGCAGCCATGAGTTCCAGGAGCTCGACGCCGATGTCGGGGTCTGCTGCTGGCCACGACAAGAGCACTGCGGCCGAGAGAGAGAGAGACAGAGAGAGAGAGACAGAGAGAGAGAGAGAGAGAGACAGAGAGAGAGAGAGAGAGAGAGAGAGNGAGGAGAGAGACAGAGAGGAGAGAGAGAGAGAGACAGAGACAGAGACTTTTGACTTTTATAATTTTATTTCACCAGCGCAAATTGCGCTGGAATATTCCGGTTCATTCAGTATACCTGCCTTTATGGCAACAATAATTTTGCAACATCATCCCACACCACATCGCCACCGCCCCACAGCCAGTGTCCGGTGTGCTTTTGCTTTTCAAAGCATTCAGTGTACCTGCCTTTATGGCAATAAACACTCATCGTCATCACACACCACGTCGCCACGCTCACAGCCAGTGTCCGGTGTGCTCGTCATCCGGGCTCTCACACCCTTTGCCTAGCAGAGTAGCTCTTCCGCTCCCACCTCCTCACCCTCCTCCCCGGCTGGCGGCGGCGGTAGTGGTGTCTCTTCAACGCCTCGGGGGAAGGGGTGATGGGGGGGGGATGGTGGCTGTTTTCGGACCTTGTTCATCAAGGCCTTTACCCGGAAGATTTCCTGGCGACTATATCCGAACGTGCTCGGGTCCTGGACCACACGCCGGGCTGTGCTCATAAAGTTCTTCCTGTTGGGGAAACTGTCCTGCACGCGGATGTTTCGTTTCCCATACGACCATTTCAGGAAACCAAGGAGGTATTCGGGGAGCACTCCATCTCGGGCATCGGAGGCCAGCTCATCGGCCTTTCCGCCTGTCCCTTTGGGGCGCCGCCGCTGACGCCGCCCACCCTGCTCTCTTGCGACGACGGGCTGGGCGAGGCTGGGTCTGCTGCTCGTCCTCCGGCAGGATCGGCCCCGTTTCGGCCAATAAATCCAACACCCGGTTGGCCTCCCAAGCACTGAAACCGTAAATGTGTGGATCCCAGTGCACGTCCATTACCACATCCGCAAGGGAGCGCTTATCGGGGAAAGCCTTCATCAGCTCCTTCACCGCATTCCCCTTTTTCTTCCTTTCCATCTCCTTCAACCACAAGAGGAGGGCTCTAGGCGTGCACTCCCCGGCCTAGCCTCATTCCTCCAACCTCCAAGCTTCTGGGGGTACTCCTCCTTGTCCAGATCGTCCTCCGAGTCATCACTATTAGCTACAGCTACAGCTTTCCGGACGCACGAGCCCACCCTCCGGTGCCACCGACGTTCCCGGGATGGGGCCTCCCCAGGCTCGAGCCCAATTTTGGCCTTTTTTTCCTCCTCATTCCCTCTTTCGCTCCTTCGTCGTGCCACCTTGGGGTGGGCGGAGGTCGCCCTTCACCGGCACGAAACCCCCCGGCACGCCGTTATCGTCGGTGTCGGGCCACCCCCGATGTCGTGAGGTAACGCCACCTCCCACGTCGGCGCAGGCCTCCTCTTCCATCCCCGCCGCCGCATCTGGGGCCGGGCCCGCTGGGCACAGTCCCGCTCGCAGGCAGCCCACTCCCCCCGGGTCCATTCCATCTCCTCCCCCTCCCCCGGACAGGCGAAGGGGTGCTTCCCGGAGCTCGACGCCACCCGGCGCAGCCACGGCGCCGGTGGCGGTCGTCAGTCGTTCCTCTCCCTGCATTGGAGGGGGGTGAGGTCGGGCCCGGAGGTCGCGCCCCGGCTCGGTCGTCTCCTCCGGGCGCTTCGCCACCCCCCCCCCCCCCCNGCAGGGCGGTCAGCTGGCTGGGTACCGTCGCCAGCTGTTTGGCTGTTCCATGGGCTGGGCGCTCCCGCGCCTGCCCATCCTCCTCTTCCGTGCCCCTCCGACGCGGTGACGCTCCACGTCATCGCAGCGGGTTCCTCCTCCGGTGCCGGCTCTCCGCGCTCCGGCACGGAACGGCACCATCTGCCGCGGCTGTTGCTGCTGCCGGTGTTGATGCGGTGGCTGCTGCTGCACATCCTGCTGCGGCGGCGGCGGCGGGGGGTGCTCCCTCACCCGCTGCTGCTGCTGCTGCGGCTGTTGCTGCTGCTGGTTCTGCAGCTGCTGCTGCTGCCGCTCACGATGCTCCGCTGCTGCCGCCGTTGCGGCTGCAGCATCGGCGTCGTCTCTGTCACGGCTCCACCCGACCCCACCTTGGTGGAGCAGTTCTTTCTCACGTGCCCCACGCCGCCACATCCGTAGCAGCGCGGTGCGGTCGTAGCCAGGTACACCGTGTGGACGCGGCCACCAGGTGCGCTTGATGGCCACGTCCAACACGGTGCGTCCACCTTCAGGATGAGGAGCACCTGCCGTTGCCCAGACAAAATGTGTCGCATGGCAGGGTTCCACGTCCTTATAGGCAGCAGGCTGATGTTTGAGGCCACCGTGCCGAAGCGTTGCAGCTCTCCGATCAGCTCTGCGTCAGTCATATATGGTGGAGCGCCCGTGATGGTAATCCTCACCGTCGGTGCTGTGAGCGGGGTGCACTGCACCAGCTGCCCCCCTCACCTCCGACTGCGAGTCCTTTCTCCACCACCCGTGCCGCCGCCTCCACCGTGGCTACGTACACGACATAGCCACGTTTTCCCGCTGCACCACCCGGACAGCAGGCAGCCGGGTGTGCATTGCCATTGCTGTGGCGACTTCCTCAGCTGTTGTCCCCGGCGATGGGAAACAGCGGAAGCCGTGATCGTCGTGAGAGCCTCCATGCTGCTGGGCTGAACCACGTCGCCCGCATGGCAGCACCAGCAGCAACAAAAATATTCGCCAAAAAATTAAATAAAATAACTAAATAAAAATAAAAACAAAATAACAAAATAATAAACACCACACAAACACACAACACACAACAACCCCAACCGCCAGACAGACAGCCAAACACACACACGTGCACAGACCACCACACAAACAAACACACGCACCACCAACCCACAAGCAGAACGAAAAACCGAACAAATAAACAAACACGCGAACAAAACGACAAACAAACGAACAAACACGCACAAGCAGACACACAAACACACAACACACACCAGACACTCACCAAACGAACAACCAGGCCAAACACACGCGGTGGTAGGCCAGGTAAAAAACCAGGCAAACACACGAACGACCAACCAAGCAGACAAACAAACAAACAACACACAGACAACGCACAACACAGACAACCCACAAACGACAGTAGTAATAAAAACTAACTACAGCAGGCCGATACACGGGAGAAACGCAGAAATAACCTAGCGTTTTCCCTAGGAAAACTCTCTTAGCCGGCTCAGGCTCACCTGAGCCCAGGCCTCCATCACACCACGTTGAGCGGAGCCAGGTGCGCCGCACCCAACGAGAGACACAGAGAGAGAGAGAGAGACAGAGAGAGAGAGACAGAGAGAGAGAGACAGAGAGAGACAGAGAGAGAGAGAGAGAGAGAGACAGAGACAGAGAGCCGCAGTGATTGGAGCGTGCCGGCCCATTGTAACCCAACAGTAGTGGTCCCAGGCTGCCAGACTTCTGTGTGACCGCCGGCCGCCCATGATGACCAGTACGCCGGGTCCAAGCGAGAACATCGGCAGAGTGACCGATTCACCGAATGCCGGCCCATGTCCTCGACGGCGGAGCTGATCTGCCCGCTGACCATCGTCTGTGTGACGCGCCCGCCATTCCTCCACTGCGGCGGTGCGACTTGTGTGTAGGGGACCCGAGCGAGCGTAAGTGAGTGTACGGGGTCAGGAGGCGGTCACACTAACAGTGACAACCGCCCGAGTGAATTGACGGCTCAGAACTCGGGTCGGAGGTCACTAGCACAGTAGAGACGGGGACGGGACCCCAATCAGTGTGCGGGGAGGGGGGGGCTCGACCCACGACCCTCGCACGATCCCAGAGGGTCCCAGCCCTCCCAACCTGTCACCCCCCGCCCCTTCCACACACCCCCCCCCCCCGTAAATTAAAATGTCTGTGAGTGCGGAGGTGTGAATCGGCGGCACAAGAGGGAGAGAGAGAGGGGGGAGAGTGTAGAGCGGGGGAGGGTGGAGAGTGGGGCGCTTGGAGAGACTAGAGCGTGTAGAGAGGATGGAGAGAGGGGGNAGTCGAGAGAGGGTGGAGAGCGGCGTAAAAGTCTGAGAGGGATGAGAAGGGAGTAAGAGGCGATTGAAATGGAGTACACAGGTGGGGAGTGTGACCCATGACCTCTCGTGCCCCCCCCCCCCTGCCCAAGACTCCATCGTGATTGGCTTCTGGATCGGCCTGGCCGCGTTCATCGTCTTCCTCTTCACCGCGCTGGCGCTCATGGTCAACATGACCAACAGGAGGTGACTCCCCCCCCCCCCGTGACCCCGCGTGACCCCTCACGAGTTCCCAAGATTACTCACGATTTCCGATGACCCGTGACCTCCCGTGACTTCCCGTTTCCCCTCCTAGAGTACCAGTTCGACCCCGTTCGAACCCTGACGCCTGCTGCTGTATATTTGGAGTTTGCGTGTCTCTCTTTCATCATCATCACAGTGGCTAGGAGATGTTAACTTCCTCGCCTGGTATACAGGTCGTGGGTTCGATCCCGACCCTGACGCCTGCTGCTGCTGTATATTTGGAGTCTACGTGTATCTCTCTCATCATCATCACGGTGGCTAGGAGATGTTAACTACCTCGCCTGGTATGCAGGATGTCGTGGATTCGATCCCGACCCTGACGCCTGCTGCTGTATATTTGGAGGTTGCGGTCTCTCTCTCTCTCTNATCATCACGGTGGCTAGGAGATGTTAACTACCTCGCGTGGTCTACAGGAGGTCGTGGGTTCGATCCCGACCTGACCCCTGTATATTTGGAGTTTGAGTGTCTCTCTCCCCGTGGTCGCGTGGATTTTTCTCCGAGTCCTCCGTTTTTTCCCTCCACGTTTAGAATCAACTACGCNTTTGAGATTATTCGCCTACTGCAATTCTCCATGTGATAATCCACTTTGGTTGAGCTATCGTTTGTGGCCAGGTCGCTTCTGAATGTGAGCTGTAAGCTCAGTAGGCCTTACCTGGGAAAATAAAATGCTAGTTCTGGTTATAAGAAAAAGAAGACCCACCCAATAAAATATAGCGCCAGCTCCGTGTGTAAAGGCAATAGTATCCTTAACAGACTGTAGGATCACGCGCGCAGTCGTTAAACGTGAAAGTGACGGCTGCTGCGGAAACATGAAACCTTGGTGACTGTTTTGAGAAACAAGCCAAGCAAAGAAAAACGGCACGGCATTAGACACGAATAATGGCTGACGTCTCTATTCCTGGCCGCGTCTCTCCACTCTCACCCTGCCCCTCTCTCCTTCTGCCCCTGTCTCTCCCCCTGCTCCTGTCTCTCCCCCTGCCCCTGTCTCTCCCCCTGCCCCTGTCTCTCCCCTGCCCCTGTCTCTCATCCTGCCCCTGTCTCTCACCCTGCCCCTGTCTCTCACCCTGCCCTGTCTCTCACCCTGCCCCTGTCTTTCCCCCTGCCCCGTCTCTCACCCTGCCCCTGTCTCTCACCCTGCCCTGTCTCTCCCCTGCCCTGTCTCTCACCCTGCCCCTGTCTCTCACCCTGCCCTGTCTCTCACCCTGCCCCTGTCTCTCCCCTGCCCCTGTCTCTCCCCCTGTCTCTCCCCTGCCCTGTCTCTCCCCCTGCCCTGTCTCTCACCCTGCCCTGTCTCTCCCCTGCCCCTGTCTCTCCCCCTGCCCCTGTCTCTCCCCCTGCCCTGTCTCTCCCCCTGCCACTGTCTCTCCCCTGCCCTGTCTCTCCCCTGCCACTGTCTCTCCCCTGCCCCTGTCTCTCCCCTGCCCCTGTCTCTAACCCTGCCCCTGTCTCTCCCCTGCCCCTGTCTCTCCCCCTGCCCCTGTCTCTCCCCCTGCCCCTGTCTCTAACCCTGCCCCTGTCTCTCACCCTGCCCCTGTCTCTCCCCTGCCCCTGTCTCTAACCCTGCCCCTGTCTCTCCCCCTGCCCTGTCACTCCCCTGCCCCTGTCTCTAACCCTGCCCTGTCTCTAACCCTGCCCTGTCTCTCCCCTGCCCCTGTCTCTCACCCTGCCCCTGTCTCTCACCCTGCCCTGTCTCTCCCCTGCCCCTGTCTCTCCCCTGCCCCTGTCTCTCCCCTGCCCGTCTCTCACCCTGCCCCTGTCTCTCCCTCTGCCCCGTCTCTCCCCCTGCCCCTGTCTCTCCCCTGCCCCTGTCTCTCCCCTGCCACTGTCTCTCCCCTGCCACTGTCTCCCCTGCCCCTGTCTCTCCCCTGCCCCTGTCTCTAACCCTGCCCTGTCTCTCACCCTGCCCCTGTCTCTCCCCTGCCCCTGTCTCTAACCCTGCCCCTGTCTCTCCCCTGCCCCTGTCTCTCCCCCTGCCCCTGTCTCTACCCTGCCCCTGTCTCTAACCCTGCCCTGTCTCTCCCCTGCCCCTGTCTCTCCCCTGCCCCTGTCTCTCACCCTGCCCTGTCTCTCCCCCTGCCCCTGTCTCTCCCCTGCCCCTGTCTCTCCCCCTGCCCGTCTCTCACCTGCCCCTGTCTCTCCCTCTGCCCCGTCTCTCCCCCTGCCCCTGTCTCTCACCCTGCCCCTGTCTCTCACCCTGCCCTGTCTCTCCCCTGCCCCTGTCTCTCCCCTGCCCTGTCTCTCCCCTGCCCGTCTCTCCCCTGCCCCTGTCTCCCCCTGCCCCTGTCTCTCCCCCGTCTCTCCCCTGCCCTGTCTCTAACCCTGCCCTGTCTCTCCCCTGCCCCTGTCTCTCCCCTGCCCCTGTCTCTAACCTGCCCTGTCTCTCCCCCTGCCCCTGTCTCTCCCCTGCCCTGTCCTAACCCTGCCCCTCTCCCCTGCCCTGTCACTCCCCCTGCCCTGTCTCTAACCCTGCCCTGTCTCTACCCTGCCCTGTCTCTCCCTGCCCCTGTCTCTCCCCTGCCCTGTCTCTCCCCTGCCCCTGTCTCTAACCCTGCCCTGTCTCTCCCCTGCCCCTGTCACTCCCCTGCCCTGTCTCTAACCCTGCCCCTGTCTCTAACCTGCCCCTGTCTCTCCCCTGCCCTGTCTCTCACCCTGCCCTGTCTCTCACCCTGCCCTGTCTCTCCCCTGCCCCTGTCTCTCCCCTGCCCCTGTCTCTCCCCTGCCCGTCTCTCACCCTGCCCCTGTCTCTCCTCTGCCCCGTCTCTCCCCTGCCCCTGTCTCTCCCCTGCCCTGTCTCTCACCCTGCCCCTGTCTCTCACCTGCCCTGTCTCTCCCCCTGCCCCTGTCTCTACCCTGCCCCTGTCTCTCCCCTGCCCCTGTCTCTCCCCTGCCCCTGTCTCTAACCCTGCCCCTGTCTCTAACCCTGCCCCTGTCTCTCCCCTGCCCCTGTCTCTCACCCTGCCCTGTCTCTCACCCTGCCCCTGTCTCTCCCCTGCCCCTGTCTCTCCCCTGCCCTGTCTCTCCCCTGCCCGTCTCTCACCCTGCCCGTGTCTCTCCCTCTGCCCCGTCTCTCCCCTGCCCCTGTCTTCACCCTGCCCCTGTCTCTCACCCTGCCCTGTCTCTCACCCTGCCCTGTCTCTACCCTGCCCTGTCTCTCACCCTGCCCCTGTCTCTCCCCTGCCCCTGTCTCTCCCCTGCCCTGTCTCTCCCCCCCTGCCACTGTCTTCCCCCTGCCCCTGTCTCTCCCTGCCCCTGTCTCTCCCCGNTGCCCGTCTCTCCCCTGCCCTGTCTCCCCCTGCCCTGTCTCTCCCGCTGCCCCGTCTCTCCCCTGCCCTGTCTCTCCCTGCCCTGTCTCTCCCCTGCCCCTGTCTCTCACCCTGCCCCTGTCTCTCCCTCTGCCCCCGTCTCTCCCCTGCCCTGTCTCTCACCCTGCCCCTGTCTCTCACCCGCCCCTGTCTCTCCCTCTGCCCCGTCTCTCCCCTGCCCCTGTCTCTCACCCTGCCCCTGTCTCTCACCCTGCCCTGTCTCTCCCCCTGCCCTGTCTCTCCCCTGCCCTGTCTCACCCCCCCCCCCAGCGCGCTGCGAGGTGCGGGGTGCGAGCTGAGCCACGAGCGGCGGCGCTGGCACCGCGGCAGCAGCAGCGGCGGCGGCGCCTCCCCGGGGGTGCCGCCCGACTGGTGCTGGACCAGGGCGGCCCGGACTGCGAGGCCGGGCTCCAGGGCCCGGCGAAGGGGACCCCGGCCAAGGGGACCCCGGCCAAGGGGATCTTCCTGAGCCGCGGTCGCCCCCGCCGCCCCCCTCGCGCTCCCCCGCGTTGTCCTGGGGGTTCGGCCCCCCCCCATCGCGGACCCCGGGTGGGCCGGGATGGCCTGGGCCTCGAGCCGGGACCCCGAGGTGTACTCAGAGTGCAGGATCCCCCTCGTGGGGGGCCTGCCAGGTAACGGGGGGTGCGGCGGGGGCACAGGGGGTGAGAGGGGGTCACTTTGGCCGTAACAGAGATCATTTTTTTCCGGAAATGTATTTAAAGTGACATTTTTTCCGTGAGTGAAGTAATTTAGATTTCTTCAGTATCGTGGCTGTCTCTGCTCTGATCTCTGTCTGTCTGTCTCTGCTCTGATCTCTGTCTGTCTGTCTCTGCTCTGATCTGTCTGTCTTCTCTGCCTGATCTCTGTCTGTCTGTCTCTGCTCTGATCTCTATCTGTCTGCTCTGCTTGATCTCTGTCTGTCTGTCTCTGCTCTGATCTCTGTCTGTCTGTCTCTGCTCTGATCTCTGTCTGTCTGTCTCTGCTCTGATCTCTGTCTGTCTGTCTCTGCTCTGATCTCTGTCTGTCTGTCTCTGCTCTGATCTCTATTTGTCTGTCTCTGCTCTGATCTCTGTCTGTCTGTCTCTGCTCTGATCTCTGTCGGTCTCTGCTCTGATCTCTATCTGTCTGTCTCTGCTCTGATCTCTGTCTGTCTGTCTCTGCTCTGATCTCTGTCTGTCTGTCTCTGCTCTGATCTCTGTCTGTCTGTCTCTGCTCTGATCTCTGTCTGTCTGTCTCTGCTCTGATCTCTGTCTGTCTGTCTCTGCTCTGATCTCTGTCTGTCTGTCTCTGCTCTGATCTCTGTCTGTCTCTGCTCTGATCTCTTCTGTCTGTCTCTGCTCTGATCTCTGTCTGTCTGTCTCTGCTCTGATCTCTGTCTGTCTGTCTCTGCTCTGATCTCTGTCTGTCTGTCTCTGCTCTGATCTCTGTCTGTCTGTCTCTGCTCTGATCTCTGTCTGTCTGTCTCTGCTCTGATCTCTGTCTGTCTGTCTCTGCTCTGATCTCTGTCTGTCTGTCTCTGCTCTGATCTCTGTCTGTCTGTCTCTGCTCTGATCTCTGTCTGTCTGTCTCTGCTCTGATCTCTGTCTGTCTCTGCTCTGATCTCTGTCTGTCGTCTCTGCTCTGATCTCTGTCTGTCTGTCTCTCTCTGATCTCTGTCTGTCTGTCTCTGCTCTGGTCTCTGTCTGTCTGTCTCTGATCTCTGTCTGTCTGTCTCTGCTCTGATCTCTGTCTGTCTGTCTTTGCTCTGATCTCTGTCTGTCTGTCTCTGCTCTGTCTCTGTCTGTCTCTGCTCTGATCTCTATCTGTCTGTCTCTGCTCTGATCTCTGTCTCTCTGTCTTGTTCTGATCTCTGTCTGTCTCTACTCTGATCTCTGTCTGTCTATTTCTGCTCTAATCTCTGTCTGTCTGTCTCTGCTCTGATCTCTGTCTGTCTGTCTCTGATCTGATCTCTATCTGGTTGTCTCTGCTCTGATCTCTGTCTGTCTCTACTCTGATCTCTGTCTGTCTGTCTCTGCTCTGATCTCTGTCTGTCTCTGTTCTGATCTCTATCTGGTTGTCTCTACTCTGATCTCTGTCTGTCTGTCTCTATTCTGATCTCTGTCTGTCTGTCTCTGCTCTGATCTCTATCTGTCTGTCTCTGCTGTGATCTCTGTCTGTTTGTCTCTGCTCTGATCTCTGTCTGTCTGTCTCTGCTCTGATCTCTATCTGTCGTCTCTGCTCTGATCTCTGTCTGTCTGTCTCTGCTCTGATCTCTGTCGTCTCTGCTCTGATCTCTATCTGTCTGTCTCTGCTCTGATCTCTGTCTGTCGTCTCTGCTCTGATCTCTATCTGTCTGTCTCTGCTCTGATCTCTGTCTGTTTGTCTCTGCTCTGATCTCTGTCTGTCTCTGCTCTGATCTCTATCTGTCTGTCTCTGCTCTGATCTCTGTCTGTCTGTCTCTGCTCTGATCTCTGTCTGTCTGTCTCTGCTCTGATCTCTGTCTGTCTGTCTCTGCTTTGATCTCTATCTGTCTGTCTCTGCTCTGATCTCTGTCTGTCTGTTTCTGCTCTGATCTCTGACTGTCTCTGCCCTGATCTCTGTCTGTCTCTGCTCTGATCTCTATCTGTCTGTCTCTGCTCTGATCTCTGTCTGTCTCTGTTCTGATCTCTATCTGTCTGTCTCTACTCTGATCTCTGTCTGTCTGTCTCTACTCTGGTCTCTGTCTGTCTCTGCTCTGATCTCTGTCTGTCTGTCTCTGCTCTGATCTCTGACTGTCTCTGCTCTGATCTCTGACTGTCTCTGCTCTGATCTCTGTTTGTCTGTCTCTGCTCTGGTCTCTGACTGGCTCTGCTCTGATCTCTGTTTGTCTGTCTCTGCTCTGGTCTCTATCTGTCTGTCTCTGCTCTGACTTCTCTCTGCGTCTTGCTGTCTGGTTGTTGTCAGCGATTGCTGTGGTCATTGTGGCAGGCCCGGCCTCCCTCTCGCCAATGAGAATCTCCTCTGGCGCTCTCTCGGGCCCTCGCCTCGCTACACAAAATCTCAACGTGAAGCGTGAATCTCGCCAAGCAGATGCTGACTCCCCACTCTCTGTGCTTCTGCCATTCGCAGCGCCGCTCCCCGCGCCGTCGCTCCCGTCGCCTCTCCCGACGGAGCCCCCACGGCGAGGGGCGACCCCATCCACCGGTCTCCCTCTGGCGCTGTCCCTCCGCCGGTCCCCTCCCGGGACGACTCCAGCTCGACCCGACCCCTAGCGTGACGACTCCACCTCGACCTCAACGCCGTGCGTGGAGACCGTGCCGTGCTAGGGTCTCAGCAAACCACTCACCCACCCGCTCACCAACCACTCACCCACCCGCTCACCAACCCACCCACCGCTCGCCAACCCACCCACCCACTTCTCCCCCACTCACTCACCCTCTCTCTCTCTCAGAGTTGACTGCTACGGTTGTCATGGCGCTGCAGGGCGCTCGTCGTGCCACGCAGGGAGGCACCACCACACCACCGCTGCCACCACCGCTGCCACCAACACAACTGCCACCACCGCCGCCACCACAACCGCCACCACCGCTGCCACCACCGCAACCACAACCGCACCACCGCTGCCACCACCGCAACCACAACGCCGCCACCGCGCCACCACCGCCGCCACCACAACCGCCACCACCGCCGCCGCCGCTGCGTGGTTCTTAGCCCTTCGAATAATTTTAACAAATGTTTGACCATGACGCCGGCGCACCAAATGGCCGTGGTACCCGTGTCGTGGTCACTGCGTGCACGCGAGACGGCAGCGTTTACCAGGGGCGGCCTGCCGGGCACCAACCGCGAGATCGCGCGGCGAGCGGCCTACAGCGGGATCGCGTTACCCGGTGTGTAGGCCTCGGCAAGGTAAGGTCAAAGTTAAGAGGTAAAAACGAGCCTACCTTTACCCTACCTTTTACCTTACCACAATACAATCACTCTACCCTACCTTTTACCCTTTAGCAGGTAAGGTAAAGGTAAAAGTAACGAGCCTACCTTTACCCTACCTTTACCCTTACCCATACAAATTACCCGATTACAGGGTAATTACTGGGTACTACTACACATGAACAAGTTTATAACGGTAAATGCTGTGAGGTAGATCGCTTTATTCATATAGAATACTCTCGATTCCAATTTTACACGCTTGTTCTTGTCGTTGTTGTCATTGTTGTCGTTGTCGTCGTTGTCGTATCCTCAAATCTTGTAACTCAATTTTAACCCACTTCCTATGTGGTATCGACTGCAAACTTGGTATACGTATGTCATACTGATGACAATACTATATTCTATAAAAAAAAGATATATTTTTAACATTCTTTTTNATATGTTATGTTTCGGCTTGGGTCTAATTGTCCACGCTCAACTGACGTTGGCTGTATTTGGCCACGGTCCCTTACGTGATGGCAAACTTCGGGGCCACTTCCTGGAGTTTTGGAGTTCTGCCATTACTAGTACATTTCATAAAAGCGTGTTTAAAAAACAGTTTTTACTTATTAAATGGAGGCCACGGACTGCGCCACGGAGCTTTTAGCGGTAACCAAGGCGCCGTATTTACCGGGTAATACTTTGCGCTACCTTTACCCTACCGGGTAATTCTTCCGAGCTACCTTTACCCTGTTACCCTTCACCTTACCCCTTGGCATGTCGACACCTTTACCTTTTACCCGGTAAAAGGGTAAATTACCTTCCCTTGCCGAGGCCTACCGGTGTTTATCGTTTAGCTACGGATACTGGGGGCTGGGGGGGGCTGTATAGAACGTGTCGTGTGTTTGTGTTGTTAGATGAAGGCTGCCGGAGTCTATGGTTTTGTGGGTCAGGCCACGACGGGTTAATGACCTGGGGGAGTTTGTGTTGTGAGTCCCTCCACCACCCACCGATTCAGCGGATCGAATTAAAGTCGCGTGGCGTGCGAGCGTCTTAACACGTTGCGGCGAATACTCAGCCGGTGAGCGAGAGAGTGATTGTCACACTTGCTCACCCACTCGCACCCACACTCACCCGGTGAGCCAGAGAGCGATTCTCACACTCGCTCACCCACTCACACCACACTCACCCGGTGAGCCAGAGAGCGATTCTCACACTCGCTCACCCACTCACACCCACACTCACCCGGTGAGCCAGAGAGCGATTCTCACACCCGCTCACCCACTCACACCCACACTCACCCGGTGAGTGAGAGAGCGATTCTCACACTCGCTCACCCACTCACACCCACGCTCACCCGGTGAGCCAGAGAGCGATCTCACACCCGCTCACCCACTCACCCACGCTCACCCGTGAGCCAGAGAGCGATTCTCACACCCGCTCACCCACTCACACCCACACTCACCCGGTGAGCCAGAGAGCGATTCTCACAGCGAGATTCCGCAGCGATTGGAGACCTCGACGTTGGATGCGAAACTGCTCGGGCAACATTCCAGGATGCGGCGCATTCGCCACTTGTTGTAGATGTTCGCGGTTTGAACTCATCGGCCGCCTTGGTTAATCCAGGTGGTTTAGACGGGGGGAGGAAGTGTGGGGCTGTGGGTGCAAGCTGCCCGGGGAGTGCATGATAGTTACTCTGGAGCGGCGGTAAATTTTTCTTGCTGTCGTTTACGTTCGTCTGGATAACAGGGGTAGAATGTACGGATACGAGGATAGGTGTATGCCCCCCCCCCCCGCTTACACCCCAGCCCCCATGCCTGGGAAGCGATTCACTTCGGGTTGCCACCTGTTCCGGGTGTGACCCGGTTCGGTCCGGGAATCGGCGTCATCTGCGTTCCGGGTGGCAGCAGCAGGAATTGGTTTGTGCCGGTGTCTCTGCACGGCACCTCACGGCAGGATAGACCGCAGGTTTGACGATCATCGACACTGGGGCTGCTCAAAGTAACCAAAACCTTGACCATCGCGGGGGGGGGGGGGGTCAGGTTTCTTGAAAAATATCCCCGCAATCGGCAAATCCGCGATGGGGCAAGGGTTTGGCGTACATAGCAACGACGAGACGTCCGCATCGTGCGAGAACAATAGCAGTGCGGGCTGGATAGGCGACGACAAAGCGACCACAATGCACGGACCCTCTTCAGAGGACCGGTGATGGTTTGTGCGCAGCCAACGCACGTTTTGTGTTGTGTGTGCCAGCGTGTCGCTTGAGAACCTGCAGCAGAACGAGAAACGGTGTCCGCGTGCGTGTGGGTCTCGAGTGGAACAGGTGGTGGCGGCCGATGCGAGAGGTTACAGCAGAATGAATTCCGCAGGCTCGCTGCAACACCAGTCGAATACGTGGAGTGGTTGATTGCAGGGCAATCGCGGGGCGTGCGTGACGAGCCTTGGCGAGACACCCAGCGAATGAGATCATCACCGAAATTCAACCTCTTGAGTTCCCCATGGTGCATTTCATTTGATTGCGTATCGTTTTACATTTATATTCAACGCCGACTCGTAACGCTGCCCAGCCGCTTAACGGTGTCCCTCGCTCTCACAGAGAGAGAGAGAACGACTCAGCGGTGCCAGGAGGAACCACAGACGAGCAGGAGGCAGCAGCAGCAGCCACGTGGTGATAAGCCAGCGCTACCAACATTGCCAAGCTCTGCGGTCCTCTATATACCAGGTGTTTTGAGCCACTAATGGGTGATTATTGCGTGTGTGTGTGTGAGGAAACCGGAGTACCCGGAGGAAAATCCGCGCGTGTGATTGGTAAGCACTTTATCCCTTGAACTTCGAACTTCTTTCTCACCGTACATAATCAACCCTGTTAATCGGTTGGCTACGTTGGCTCCATCCCGTACAGATGGAACAGATGGAGTCAACATGTTTTGCTATTACCACCTTCTCCTGGCGAGCCAGGAGGGTGAGGCTCCTCCTCGACGCCCATGGAAGGAAGTTTCACGGCATCTGCGTGTGATCCACCAACCCTCGCCGCCTGGTCCACAGTGCTGAGTCACATGCCGAGAACATTAAGTTCAACCAGGTTCATCATCACCAGCCATGAACTATCCACTGCCCAATAAAGGACTCCCACCCCCCTCCTAAGCCGCCTGTATCATCTCTGTAAGGCCACGCCGTGGAACGATCCGTCTAGGAGCCAATCTCATGGACCGCTCCATCTCCCCAGTGGACGTCCTCTGGCGGGCGCGTTCTATTCCGACCCCCGGTGGAACGGCCCGAGGGCAGCAGCACTCGCTACAGCTGGAGAGTTAAAGCTGCGTGCATTGTCTCTCTGCTGGAGGTGGGGGGGAAGAGTGTGTGCGAATATGACAAAGATCCCCCGTATAGCCTTCAACAGACCGTAGGGGCAAGTGCTATGAGTCAGTAACACCTACGAAGGCCGGCACGCCACACGAGGGGGTGGGTGGAAAGCACCGCGCCCGGCCGCCTTTGCCTACCCAAAGTTTAAGGCTGAGTCAACCCAGGGATGCCCTGCACCGGTTCAGATATTCGTCACTGTGTTGGTGGCCGTGAACGGGAATCGAACTCGGGTGGCCGGGTTCGTGGCGCAATGCAGTGCTAACCATAGCGCCACTGCTCCTCACGCTCGCACACGTCGGTGGACATGACTCACACTGATTGAAAAACTTTATTTAAACCATCTCAGTAGAGCGGCGGGAGAGGGGGTTGGGCCAGTCGCGGGAGGCTGGGCAAGCTGAGTGGGGGGCCCGGGTAGTTGAGTGGGGGCCGGGCTGGTTGAGGGGGGGTGGGGGGGCGACTGGTTGAGGGCGGGGGGGGGGGGGCGACTGGTTGAGGGGGGGGGAGAGGCCCGGCTGGTTGGGTTGGGGTCCCGGCTAGTTGAGCAGGCAGGACTCGTAGGTGGGCACCATGTACTTGATGTTGATGAAGGCATCCTCGCCGCCGTGGCGCTCCAGCGTCTCCAGCGTCTCCTCGATCAGCTCGCCCACGTTCTCGCGCTTCTGCTGGCTGTAGTCGATCTCGTCGCCAGAGTTCCCTACGGGGGGTGGTGGGTGTGAGGTGTGGGGAAGGGGAACCGGGGAGAGCGTTACCGGAGTGGCACCTGGGGGCAGGCAGAGCTGGTAATGGTAGTGGTGGTGGTGGTAGTAGTGGTAGAGGTGGTGGTAGTGGAGGTGGTGGTAGTAGTGGTGGAGGTGGTGGTAGTTAGTGGTCATGGTGGTGGAGGTGGTGGTAGTTAGTGGTCATGGTGGTGGAGGTGGTGGTAGTTAGTGGTCATGGTGGTGGAGGTGGTGGTAGTTTGTGGTCGTGGTGGTGGAGGTGGTCGAGATGGCAGAGGTGGAGGTCGCCGTGGCGGTGGTGGAAGTGGTGATGGCCATGGTGGTGGTGGTGGTGGGTTTATCTTGGCTGATTGTCTCACGGTGTTCACTTCACTTGGACTCGTCGGGGACAGGCGCTGAGACGGGGTCAGGGCTGGAGAGAGGGTCACAGTCACAGTCGGAGTCATGGTTGTAGCCAGGGATAATGTCGATCAGGGTCAGGGTTAGAGTCGTCAGGGTTAGAGACAGGAGCAGGGTCAGGGTCACGTTTGGGAGTTTCACATCCGCGCTGCACCGGAGCAACTCGGCGATTGCTACACGCGATGCAGTAGATTCAACCTGATTACTATCTAAAACAATTTTGCAGGGTTCTAACGTTTTTAGCGGTGAGAAAGAATGTGTGTACTGGGGCGTTGCACGTGACCAAGTTGCACGGGGCTGAGTTGCACGTGACTGAGTTGCAGCACGGGGCTGCTCGCTCGTGTGTGGGCGAGGAGTCCGGCTGGGTGATGGGGGGNTCGTAGGGTTCGAGTCTCCGCTCACGGTTCTTGTTCTTGAAGATGTTGAGGATGGGCAAAATCTGGCGGTAGTAGGGCACCAGCGCCTCACCCACCATGTCGGCCGACAGCACCAGGTGCTGCAGCACCTTGAGCGACGTGCACATCACCTGCGTGTTGCGCGTGTTCAGCGCATCTGGACACACGCACGAACACACACACAGACACACACACACTTCCGTGTAGCCATAGTACACACACACACTGCCGTGTAGCCATAGTGCACACACACACTCCCGTGTAGCCATAGTACACACACACACTCCCGTGTAGCCATAGTGCGCACACACACAGACTCACGTGTAGCCATAGTGCACACACACACTCACGTGTAGCCATAGTACACACACACTCCCGTGTAGCCATAGCACACACACACACTCCCGTGTAGCCAGAGTACACACACACACACTCCCGTGTAGCCATAGTGCACACACACAGACTCACGTGTAGCGATAGTACACACACACACTGACGTGTAGCCATAGCGCACACACACACTGACGTGTAGCCATAGTACACACACACACACGTATAGCCATAGCGCACACACACACTGACGTGTAGCCATAGTACACACACACTGACGTGTAGCCATAGCGCACACACACACTGACGTGTAGCCATAGTACACACACACTTACGTGTAGCCATAGTACACACACACACTGACGTGTAGCCATAGTACACACACACACACGTATAGCCATAGCGCACACATACACTGACGTGTAGCCATAGCGCACACACACATACTCCTATGTAGCCATAGCACACACACACTCCCGTGTAGCCATAGTACACACACACTCACGTGTAGCCATAGTACACACACACACTGACGTGTAGCCATAGCGCACACACACACTGACGTGTAGCCATAGTACACACACACTCACCTGTAGCCATAGTACGCACACACACATACTCCTGTGTAGCCATAGCACACACACACTCCCGTGTAGCCATAGTACACACACACACTCCCGTGTAGCCATAGTACACACACACACTGACGTGTAGCCATAGTACACACACACACACTCACGTGTAGCCATAGTACACACAAACACACTGACGTGTAGCCATAGTACACACACACACTCACGTGTAGCCATAGTACACACACACACTGACGTGTAGCCATAGGTGTCTCTGGGTGCGTCTCTGGCATCTCGTCTGAGATGTTGTCTTCCAGGTGCTGAACCCCTCTGGCACAGGTGGACCTGTCCAGCGCCAGTGGTTCCATGCTGGAGGGATTCATGTTACAGTGCTTCAGCAGGTCCTTGCTGTGGTCGTTGAAGCGCTTTTTCTGTCCTCCAGCGTTTGGCTGCGCTGAGTTGGCAATAGAGAACTCGACGGAGGAGGCGGTGGTCAGACATGTGGATCACGTGGCCAAGCCAGTGGAGGTGTCATATGGCCATGCTTGCCTCAATGCAGGACGACTTGGTGTTGGTGAGGATCTCAGTATGTCGAACTTTGTCCTTCCAGGTTAGCCCGAGGATGCGCTGGAGGCATCTGATTTGGAAGGCCTCCAGGATGTTAATGTGCTGCCTATATGGGGTCAGGAGTCACGGTCGTCTGCATATTGCAGTTCAAAGATCTGTTGGGTTCTGGGCTTTGTGTGGGCTTGGAGGCGTCTTAGGTTGAGGAGATTTCCATCCAGACGGTACTGTCGCTGGATTCAGTCGATTGAGTTGAGGGAGTTGTGTGCCAGGCTTGTGATGGCAGCAAGGAGCATGTTGAAAATGACTGGAGCCAGAACACGGCATTGCTTGACCCCGACCTCCACGTTGAAGGGCCCTGATTGAAGCCCACCAAGCACCACTCTGGCATGCATTCCTTCATGGAACTGTTTAGAATGCTTAGAAACTTGGGAGGCACCTCAAGTTTAACGGGCTGCTGCCAGAGTATCTCGCTGGTTGATGGTGTCGAATGCTTTGGTGAGGTCGATACAAGCTATGAAGAGGTCTTTGTTTTGCTCCTGGAATTTTTCCTACAGTTGCTTTTCCACATGCCGGCCTAGTACCCTGGCATTGAAGTCTCCCATGAGGAGTAGCTTGTCGGTATGTGGTGTGTTGTTAATGGCAGTGTCGAGAACTTTATAGAAGGCCTCCTTGGTGTCATTGTCTGCTTCTAGTGTAGGCGCATAGCCACTGATGAGCGTGGCAAAGCGCCCCCCATCCAAGGGAATGCGCCACGTCATCAGCGGCTCACTAATGCCAACAGGGGATTCAGTGACGCGTTGAACCATTGAGGTTTTCACAGCATGTTGGCAGCGTTAATCTTCTGGAACAACCTTCCAGGTGTAGCACCAACCTCTGTGAGAGAGTCTTCTCCATGTAAGTGGCTTTCACTGAGTGCTGCAATGTCGATGTTGTATTTCCTGAGTTCATGGGCCACGAGGGCTGTCCTTCTGTACGGTCTGTCGGTTTTTTCGTTGCAGTCCAGGAGGGTGTGGACGTTCCATGAAGCAACTTGAAGGAGTAACCCAGTCTTGGATTTCCTTGAGTTTTGGCCGCTGAATGGGATGTTCCGGTGGTAGCGGCTAACCACTCGGCGTGAGTGGAACAGACAGTTTTTAGACCACCTTTTATAGGTCCTTTCCCATCAGGGATGAGCAGTGCGGGGTTGTTCAGACATGATGGAAGCTGCCGAGGAGATACGCTGTCCCATCACTTGTCTTGGCGACCTACACGCCATCGCTGCCTACGTGCAGAGTTTGGCTAGATGCTCCCAGTCACATCCTTGACTTGCATGTTCTGCCATTCGCTGTCGCCGTAGGGCTTAATAATAAGGGGGGGGGAGGGGTTGGAGCAAGAAGCCTGCGCTGGGAGTGGAAAAAGGTGAGAGTCGGGGTGCGATAGTCCCTACGCCAACCATCTTCACTCAAGCCAAACAGACTCAGGTGGCATGAGGAACTCACTGCAACCTTCGTCTGACAAGAGCTGCAGAGGACTACCGGAGATCCGATTTGTTGAATACCACCATTGCAGGTCCCCACCACAGATTTGGAGTCAGTGTTTTCTCCTCTAGCCAAAGTTTACCCACAAGGTAGTGGGGCATTGGTTGGCAAGTTGTAGATGCCTCTGGGGACCACTGCAGCTCCGAGATCCCCTACTGGTTTGACCTGGTGTCGCGGGACACCCATTACTATGGGCTGCCAACGGGGAGGCACATTCGGAGTCTTGGCGATGGAGAGGCTCTGTACTGGCAAGGAATACTTACACACTCGGCTTCCTGTTTCACCATGATGTCTAGCCAGCGGCAGCGTTTGAAAGCAAGGTAGCAAAACATAGCAAGCAGAGCAGCAGGCAAGCAAGCAAGCGGGCATGCACCTCAGCTAATCGTGATTACTGCACTAGGTGCATCACATCACCTTGTGGTTTAGGCAACCACCAACCCACCAGCCATATTATATAGTACACACATAGTACACACACACACACAGACTCCCGTGTAGCCATAGTACAACACACACAGTCTCCCGTGTAGCCATACAGACTGTACATACAAAGACAAAGATGCCCTGTATAGTCTGAGAAGACTGTTGGGGCAAGGCCGGCCTTCATTATCTGCCACGGTGCTCGAGGGCATGGGTGGCCAACACTGTGCCCCACCGCCTTTATCTTCCTAGTAGACGGCAGATAATGTCCATTGTGGGATGTGATGTGGCGTGATGGTCGCGATTGTGATGGAGGCGCCGCACTTTTACGGAATGATGATGGTGACGACGAGGGTGAGANGATGATGGTCTCTCCAGTGTTGCCGCTTGTTCGAAGTGGAGAGACCAAGTACTAAGAAAGCACTTGCAAATGGCAACATCATCCCTCGCACTTTCCTGTTTTTTCACCAGCCAGCCCAGGCCTGCCGGCATACTGGAGCTGGCTTCTCATTATTGCTGGGACGTCGAATTGAATCCAGGCCCGTTTTTCCCTTGTGGCGGCTGCGGCAAGAACGTCAATGCAAATTCTATCCAACGCAACGGTTGTCAAGCTTGGTACCACAAATGTTGCACTACTTTAGCCTGCATCCCAAGTTCAAATTCCGGCTGGTTCTGCAAATATTGTACATTATCCACTCCAACAACTCCACCTTGCACAATCACACTAGCACCACCACCTCATCCATTGCAACCACCGTTTCAACCACAACAAAACGTCCACAACAAAAACACCTAAAATCCTTCAACTAAACATCAACGGCATCAACAAGAAATCTCTGAACTCAACACCTTCCTACAACAAAACTCCATTAATATAGCCGCCATCCAAGAAACAAAATTTAAATCCACTTCTCGCCGCCCAACTTACAAAATTTCACTTTCCTCCGTCGAGACCGACCAACAGCTCATGGCGGTCTAGCTTTCCTCATCCATAACAGCATTCAATTTGAAGAAATTTAATCCCAATGCCTCCTTCTGATATCACCACAGAAGTCTTAAGCGTCCGTATCAAATCCCATCTAGGCCCACTTACTATAATCAATGTCTACATCCCACCGACCAGTTCTTGCCCTCCAACTATCAGTTCAATATAAATCGACTTTTACCAAACAACGACTCAATTGTTATTGGAGATTTCAACGCCCACAACAAACTTTGGCACTCTTCCCTTTCAGACGCATGTGGCGACCTCATTGCCATATCTTCAACGGCTCCCCCTATGGGGTACTCAATGAAATATCAAACCAGAGTTCCATCATCTGGCCCTTCATCCTCACCAGATATCTCAATATCGTCAGGAAACCTCCTTTCATCAATCGACTGGCAAGTCTTTACGATCCCTGGATCCGACACCTACCTATTGTGTTGACCCTCAATGCCGCCAAGCCTTCACAAACTCCTAAAACCGCTTATATTACGACTTAAAAAGCCAACTGGCCACTTTTACTTCAGAATCAGAAGCATTATTGCCGACAACATCAACCATATCCACAATCCGCACATAACTTGAAAAGATTTTCAGAAACTTCATCGAAACTACCACCAAGCACACCATCCCGGCGGGTTGCTACACAACACCTTCCCTTCCTCCCTAAAGAAGCCTTGCTAATAAACCAATGAAACACTATTAGGACTAAAAATCCTACATCACAAATCCCAGCCTTCAATATTGAAATCACAAAGCTAATCAATCAAGCCAAAACAGAACGCTGGCAGGAGTTTGTTGAATCTTTTGACCACCGCCAAAACGCATCAAAACTTTGGAAGACCATCAAAGCCTTAGACGGACACTCCAGACCACCACCAATTGTGCAATCACTTTCAACAACAAATCCGTCATAAACAACAATAACATCGCCAACCACTTCAACAAACTTTTCTCATCAGTCGTACCACACTCTTCCAATAAATCCACCTGTCAAAAAATCCGTCAAATCAAGGAACTACCTCTAAAGGACACCCCCCAATTTAGCCTTGAAGAGGTGAAACCAGCTATCAAAAAAGCCAAAAATGTTCCGCAATTGGCCCCGATGGCATAGCTATGACCTCAAACACCTCGGCCCCTTGGCATAAAGTTTCTTGCTTCCACCATAAACGCCTCACTCCAGTGCAACCTCATTCCGGCCATCTGGAAATCATCGACAATCATCCCGCTTCCAAAACCCGCAAAGACCTAAATCAAGCAACGTCCTACAAGCCGATTTCCCAACTTTGCCCATCAATCAAGATTTTAGAGGCCCTCATCCTTCCAATCATCACCACCAACTTACCTCCATCATCTCACCAACACGGCTTTCGCCCTGCACACTCAACAACAACAGCTCTTCTCAACCTAACCACCCAAATTGCAAACAGTTTCATGAGAAAAAGCCCCCATCCCGCACTATTGTCACTTCTCTTGACCTTACAAAGGATTTCGACACCGTTAACACCTCACGCTCATCAACATCATCTAGGGTTCTATGCTACCATCAGGTCTTGTTTGCTGGCTTACAAATTACCTAAGGGGGCCCAATCACGCGCTCTCTTTCGTGATATTCAATCCTACTCACTAAACATTCATGCAGGAGCACCCAAGGTTCCATAATATCCCAGCGCTGTTCAACGCCTTCCTCCACGATCTACCAACTCCTCCAAAAGGAGTACAAGTAGTCAGCTATGCTGACGACATCACAGTTTACACTTCTAATTAAAATATACCCAAAATGGAAAACTCCATCAACTCCTATCTAAAACGGCTCAGCACTTTCCTCGCCAATAGATCGCTTCAACTCTCAACATCCAAATCAACAGTCACCCTTTTCACACCTGATCCTCATCAAGCCAACTTACATCTTTTGACACCATGTTCAGCTTCGCTCAACACGGCACAAACGTCCATGCAAAAGTTAACAAACGAAATAACATCTTACGAGCTTTAGCCGGCACATTTTGGGGTCATCAAAAGGAGACTTTACTCCTAACCTACATGGCCATTGGACGTCTCATCATCAATTATGCCAGTCCCATTTGGTGCCCAAACCTCTACTCTACAGGTTACCAAAAGCTCCAAACCGCCCAAAACCAAGCACTTCTCCTAGCCACATGATGCCACCTCATGGCGCCCATTGACTATCTCCACCAAGAAACCAAAGTTCTTACGATTAAAGAACACTGCAAGCTTCTCACTGATCAATATCTGGCTTCATGCCACTTGACAATGCATCCTTGCACAAAGCTACTCAAAGCCCCTGCACCTGCTAGGAAAATTAAATCCACCTTGCTTTCCTTCAGCTCTGCCAACGTGCAATCTACTTTAAATGCTCTTCCACCAAATAGCACCACCAAACCAATTTTAACCACTTGCACACCGCTGGCACCATGCACTGCCTGAACGCCTACACAAGCCCCCAATGTTGCGCTAGGGGGTTGCCCCCACCCATAGCAAAAATCCCTGACCCGGGCAACTCGCACAAAACTGGCTAAACTCCATTCAAGTTACTGCTCCATGCTAGCCGATTTCCAAAATCGATACAACCCAAACGCCCCAAACTGCTGCCTTTTGTGCCAAGCAACGCCAAAAGACGTCTCCCATTTTCTCAGTGGCCCACAACGCGGACCAAAAATTAAATCTATTGTTCTCTGGCTAAACCCTTCCAAAGTGGTGACACAACACCACCTATAAACAGAAAGTGCGAGTAAAACAACAACAACGTTGATGGTGACGATAGTGACAACGGTGATGATGTTTGTGATGGTGACTACGATGATGATGGCGACAGAGGTGCCGCTGACTCTTAAAAGAGATGATGATGGTGACGATGATAGTGACGATGATGATGGTAATGATCGTGATGATGATGATGGTGACGACGATGATGATGGTGATGGAGGCGCGGCTCACTCTTGACGGGGATGATGAGTTGCGGGATGACGGGGAGGACCTTGGCGGCGCCGTGCTCCAGGAGGTCGTGCACACCCTGGCGCGCAAAGAACTCGTAGGGGTGCGCCGTCTCGCAGAGGCCGTCGAAGAAGAGCGGCAGGTAGTGGTGGTAGTCCAACTTCTCAATCTCCACCTGGGGAGAGCGCTCGCTAACTCGTCGGCTCACAGTCGTCTGCCTACTTCTCCAGTCTGCCTACTCCCCCACAGTCTGCCTACTCCCCACAGTCTGCCTACTCCTCCAGTCTGCCTACTCACCCACAGTCGACCCGGGTTGAGGCCAGGGTTGGTGGATCACGCAAGTGTTGTGGTGGTTCTGCCTCTTGGCGCTTCTGAGTCGCCCCCCCCGCCCTCTCTCTATCTCTCGAGGAGCGAGCGGACGCCGCGTGGCGGTGGTGACTCTGCTACACCGTTACCGTCCCAGGCATCTCCGGCAAACGGCGCTCTCTGGTCCCCCTCTCACCTCTCGCACCCCCTCCCTACCCCCACCGTGTCTGCGACTAGAAGCACCGCGTGCCCAGCAGTGCCACGAGGACCCTCCTCGGCACCTCCCCCTTGCCCTTCTCAAGCTGCGCCTCCTCCCCATCTCCGACCGAGTCCACCTCCTCCGACCGCCCACCACCAACGAGGCCAGCGGCGTGGCCAGCGGCGTGGCCACCGCCGCCTCACTGGGCCCCGATCCCCACGTGTCCCGCGCGCACGACGCGGCCTCGGCCAGCACCCGCAGCTCAACGACGACACCGAACCTCAAGTCCTCCTCCCCTTCACCGCCCACCGCTGTGCATACCCCTAACTCTGCACGTTCACGGGGGATCTGCATGCCCCCCATCCACCCCGCCGGTCACCTTCCACGCGATGCGGTTGCCCTTGGTGTCGTGCTCCAGGGCGATGGGGAAGTCTCCCCGCTCGTAAAACTTGCGAAACGCCGTCGGCTTGGAGGGCGCTCGCGGAACGCGCCCGCCGACGGGGGCCCAACACCTGGGACGAGGAGGGGGACAAGTGCGGGCGGGGGGAGGGAGGCACGTGGAGAATGTGGTTACAGATGAACGGTACGGGGGGGGGGNCATGGGTGCGAGTAGGGGACACGAGGGGGGCACATTGTGTGTGCATGTGTGCGCTCGAACAGTGCAGTGGTTGGCGCGCTGCGCTATGGACACGGCGACCAGAGTTCGATGGCCAACACGGTGACCATTATCTGAACCGGTCATGGGCCTCTCCGAGGTTGACTCAGCCTCAAACAGATACGTGGTGTGGTGTGTGGTGCTGGCTACCCACGCCCTCGTGTGCCGTGCCAGCCTTCGTAGGAGCTCCCGAACAGCACTTGCCCCAAAAGTCGTGGTCCACAGAGACCGCCTTCCTACTAGTTCCCTGTCCTTCCCCCGCACCTCCGATTAGCACGGTTGGCTACGTACAGTGCTAATGAAGTTCAGCGCACATACGAGGCTAAACCGGGGGGGGGGNTGTTTATTTGTGTGTTTTTAATCGATAGTGGGAGGGGTGGCTTAATGGTGTGTCCATGTAATATTGTGCATGGCCAGCTTCCACCAACTAGGACCACGATCCATACATCTCCCACAACCATCATCGTCGCAATTGTAAGATTGTCAACTCAAAATCGTACACATCAGTGGCATTAAATCATCACCACCACTACACCACCAGCAGCATTACTACCATCACCAACATCACCATTATCCCCCATTATCATAGCTAACATCACTGCTACCATCAACACCATTACCCACACTTCCCCATCACCACCATCACCACAACCAAGATTACCTACACTACCATCACCAACATCACCATCACCAAAATCACCGCTGCCATCATCACCACCACCAGCACACCACCACCATTGTCCACACTACCATCACCAACATCACCAGCACCATCACCACAACCAAGATTACCCACACTACCATCACCAACATCACCATCACCAAAATCACCGCTGCCATCATCACCACCACCAGCACACCACCACCATTGTCCACACTACCATCACCAACATCACCAGCACCATCACCACAACCAAGATTACCCACACTACCATCACCAACATCACCATAACCAAAATCACCGCTGCCATCATCACCACCACCAGGACACCACCACCATTGTCCACACTACCATCACCAACATCACCAGCACCATCACCACAACCAAGATTACCCACACTACCATCACCGCCACCACCACCACAGCACCACCAACGTTATTCACACAAACATCACTACTGCTAGCATCATAGCCACCATCACCACTTTACCATCAACATCACCGCTACCACCACCCTCACCAATATTACCACCACAACCCCATCACTAACATCACCACCCCTATCAACATTATCTTCACTTCCAACACCACCACCCTCTGCCAAAATCACCACTACCATCGCCGAAACCACCATCAAGCGGATGTCACCGCCGCGACCATCACTACCAACAACATTACCCCACAACAACATCACCAACATCGTTAGCGAGCACCTATAAGGGCCGACACGGAACATAAAGGGGGTGGGTGGCCAACACCACGCCCGACCGCCTTTGTCTCCCCAGTGGTGATGTTTACACACCTTCATCAGGTACTCATTTGAGGCTGAGTCGACCTAGGGAGGCCCAGGACCGGTTCAGATAATCGTCACTGGTATTGGTTTTGTACTACTATCATGTTTGTGTGTTGTATTGTTGTTGGAACGTTCTTACCCGCCCCTACTGGCATCTGTGAAAAAAATCTTTATAGGTCATCGGAGTCCTCCTGCAGTGTAAATACATATTCTGATCCGGCTCGCCGGATTCGTAGCGCAGCGCGCTGACCGCTACACTACCGCTACCCCCACACCCCCATCACCAACAACAACAACAACATTACCCCACTACCAGAGCCAAATCACCGCTACCAGCACCAACAACAACAACATAATCCACACCACCATCACCACCAAAGACTAAGATCCCCCGTATCGCCTTAGACTGTAGGGGCAAGTGCTGTTAGCGAGCACCTGTGAAGGTCGGCACGGCTTGCGATTGGGTGGGTAACCAGCACCACGCTCGGCCACCTTTGTCTCCCCAGTGGCGATGTTTACATACCGCACCAGGTACTCAATTTGAGGCTGAGTCGACCTAGGGGAGGCCCAGGACCGGTTCAGATAATCGTCACCGGTGTTGGCCGTGAGCGGGAATCGCACTCGGGCTGCCAGGTTCGTAGCGCAGCGCGCTGACCACTACACCACCACCATCACCACCACCACCATCACCACCATCATCACCATCACCACCACCAGCAGCAGCAGCCACCACGCGGATCTCACCACGGCGTTCTTCATCCTCGCCTTCACGGTGAAGCCCTGGGTCATAGCGCCATCTCCACTCCTGCCGCTGCTGCCTCCTCTCATCACCTCCATGGCCAGGGGCATCGCACTGCACACACGGGGGGCGAGATGGGGGAGACGTGAGGGGGAGATGATGGGGAGACGTGAGGGGGAGATGATGGGGAGACGTGAGGGGGGAGATGATGGGGAGACGTGAGGGGAGGTGATGGGGAGACGTGAGGGGGGAGTGATGGGGAGACGTGAGGGGGAGATGATGGGGAGACGTGAGGGGGGAGATGATGGGGGAGACGTGAGGGGGGAGATGATGGGGAGACGTGAGGGGGAGATGATGGGGAGACGTGAGGGGGAGGTGATGGGGAGACGTGAGGGGGAGATGATGGGGGAGACGTGAGGGGGAGATGATGGGGAGATGAGGGGGAGATGATGGGGGAGACGTGAGGGGGAGGTGATGGGGAGACGTGAGGGGGAGATGATGGGGGAGATGAGGGGGGAGATGATGGGGAGACGTGAGGGGGAGGTGATGGGGGAGACGTGAGGGGGAGATGCTGGGGGACGTGAGGGAGGTGATGGGGGAGACGTGAGGGGTGAGATGATGGGGAGACGTGAGGGGGGAGATGATGGGGAGACGTGAGGGGGAGGTGATGGGGGAGACGTGAGGGGGAGGTGATGGGGAGACGTGAGGGGGGAGGTGATGGGGAGACGTGAGGGGAGATGATGGGGGAGACGTGAGGGGGGAGTGATGGGGGAGACGTGAGGGGGGATGATGGGGAGACGTGAGGGGGGAGGTGATGGGGGAGACGTGAGGGGGGAGGTGATGGGGAGACGTGAGGGGGAGGTGATGGGGGAGACGTGAGGGGGGAGGTGATGGGGAGACGTGAGGGGGNAGGTGATGGGGGAGACGTGAGGGGGAGGTGATGGGGAGACGTGAGGGGGGAGGTGATGGGAGACGTGAGGGGGAGGTGATGGGGAGACGTGAGGGGAGGTGATGGGGAGACGTGAGGGGGAGATGATGGGGAGACGTGAGGGGGAGGTGATGGGGGAGACGTGAGGGGGAGATGATGGGGGGAGACGTGAGGGGGAGGTGATGGGGNAGACGTGAGGGGGAGATGATGGGGAGACGTGAGGGGGAGGTGATGGGGGAGACGTGAGGGGGAGGTGATGGGGGAGACGTGAGGGTGGGAGATGATGGGGGAGACGTGAGGGTGGGAGATGATGGGGGAGACGTGAGGGGGAGGTGATGGGGAGACGTGAGGGTGGAGATGATGGGGGAGACGTGAGGGGGGGAGGTGATGGGGAGACGTGAGGGTGGGAGGTGATGGGGAGACGTGAGGGGGAGGTGATGGGGGAGACGTGAGGGGGGAGATGATGGGGGAGACGTGAGGGGGAGATGATGGGGAGACGTGAGGGTGGGAGATGATGGGGAGACGTGAGGGGGAGATGATGGGAGACGTGAGGGGGAGTGATGGGGGAGACGTGAGGGGGAGATGTGGGGAGATGAGGGGGAGATGTGGGGGAGATGAGGGGGAGATGATGGGGAGACGTGAGGGGGAGGTGTGGGGAGACGTGAGGGGGAGATGATGGGGAGACGTGAGGGGGAGTGTGGGGGAGACGTGAGGGGGAGATGTGGGGAGACGTGAGGGAGTGTGGGGGAGATGTGAGGGGGAGATGATGGGGAGACGTGAGGGGGAGGTGTGGGGGAGACGTGAGGGGGAGGTGATGGGAGACGTGAGGGGGGAGATGATGGGGAGACGTGAGGGGGAGTGATGGGGGGGGGGGGGTGATGGGGGAGACGTGAGGGGGAGGTGATGGGAGACGTGAGGGGGAGGTGATGGGGGAGACGTGAGGGGGGAGGTGATGGGGAGACGTGAGGGGGAGGTGATGGGGAGACGTGAGGGGGGAGGTGATGGGGGAGACGTGAGGGGGAGGTGATGGGGAGACGTGAGGGGGAGGTGATGGGGGAACGTGAGGGGGAGTGGGGGAGACGTGAGGGGGAGGTGATGGGGAGACGTGAGGGGGAGGTGATGGGGGAGACGTGAGGGTGGGAGATGATGGGGAGACGTGAGGGTGGAGATGATGGGGGAGACGTGAGGGGGGAGGTGATGGGGAGACGTGAGGGTGGGAGATGATGGGGGAGAGTGAGGGGGGAGGTGATGGGGGAGACGTGAGGGTGGGAGGTGATGGGGGAGACGTGAGGGGGGAGGTGATGGGGGACGTGAGGGTGGGAGATGATGGGGGAGACGTGAGGGTGGGAGATGATGGGGGAGACGTGAGGGTGGGAGATGATGGGGAGACGTGAGGGGGAGATGATGGGGAGACGTGAGGGGGGAGGTGATGGGGGAGACGTGAGGGGGAGATGATGGGGAGACGTGAGGGGGGAGATGATGGGGGGACGTGAGGGGGAGATGATGGGGAGACGTGAGGGGGAGGTGATGGGGGAGACGTGAGGGGGAGATGATGGGGAGACGTGAGGGGGAGGTGATGGGGAGACGTGAGGGGGNAGATGATGGGGAGACGTGAGGGAGGTGATGGGGGAGATGTGAGGGGGGAGATGATGGGGAGACGTGAGGGGGGAGGTGATGGGGGAGACGTGAGGGGGGAGGTGATGGGGAGACGTGAGGGGGAGATGATGGGGAGACGTGAGGGGGAGATGATGGGGAGACGTGAGGGGGGAGTGATGGGGAGACGTGAGGGGGAGGTGATGGGGGAGACGTGAGGGGGGAGGTGATGGGGGAGACGTGAGGGGGAGGTGATGGGGGAGACGTGAGGGGGAGGTGATGGGGGAGACGTGAGGGGGAGGTGATGGGGAGACGTGAGGGGGAGGTGATGGGGGAGACGTGAGGAGGGAGATTCATTATACAAGGAGGCGATGGGGGGGGGGTGTCAGAAGGAAGATGTAAGGAGATGTGAGGGTACCACACGGGAGATGTAAGAGAGATGATGTAAGGGAGATGTAAGGGAGATGTAAAAGAGATGTTGGTGTAAGAGAGATTAAGAGAGATGTAAGAGAGATGTAAGGGAGATGTAAGGGAGATGTAAGAGAGATGTAAGAAAGATGATGTAAGGGAGATGTAAGAGAGATGGTGTAAGGGAGATGTAAGGGAGATGTAAGGGAGGTGCAAGGGTACCACACGGGAGATGGAGTCGAGACGCTGCGTTGCGGCAGAGAAGCGAGCGGCGCCGTTGGAGCGGCGTCGTCTCCACGGCTCCAGTTTGTCAACACCGGTTGCCATGGCGACCATCGCCACCTTGGCAACGGGGCCACGTCACCCCCCCCCCCACCAAACTCCCCCCTCCACCAGCCCCCAGCCCACTGACCCCGCCCCTCCCACCAATCGCCTCCACTCATCCACCGCTAATTGCCTATTAATTCCATCCGAATTCCATCGGAATTGCATTTTAATTGAAAACGACCACCGCTGCGGGTGCCCCCCCGGGTGCCGTTGTCGCGCGCAGAGCAAACAACCCTCGAAGGCAAAGGCCCCCGGGTAGCCTTCGCAGACCGCTGGGGCAAGTGCTTGCTGCGAGTAGCAGTGGACAGAGCAAGCGCCCATGACATCCGGCCGGCACTGCGGCGGCGCACGAGCGTTGTGGGCGGGCCAGCACCGTGGCCCGGCCGTCTTTGTCTCCCCAGTGTCGATATTTACTGCACCCCCCACCAGCCGCCAGGCACATCAAGGAGGCATTGGTGCTGCCGGGCACGGAGCGCTGCTTCCCCACGTGTCCCCCTCCTATCTTCATTATCTCTTAGACTTTCATCTGCATTATCTCTTAGAGATGTATCGTCATTAACTCTTACAAATGTATCTTCATTATCTCTTAGACTCGTATCTGCATTATCTCTTAGAGATGTATCGTCATTAACTCTTACAAATGTATCTTCATTATCTCTTAGACTCGTATCTGCATTATCTCTTAGAGATGTATCGTCATTAACTCTTACAAATGTATCTTCATTATCTCTTAGACTCGTATCTGCATTATCTCTTAGAGATGTATCGTCATTAACTCTTACAAATGTATATTCATTATCTCTTAGACTCGTATCTGCATTATCTCTTAGAGATGTATCGTCATTAACTCTTACAAATGTATATTCATTATCTCTTAGAAATGTATTTGCATTATCTCTTAGACTTTAATCTTCATTATCTCTTAGAGATGTATCGTCATTAACTCTTACAAATGTATCTTTATTATCTCTTATACTTTAATCTTCATTATCTCTTAGACTCGTATCTGCATTATCTCTTTGACTCGTATCTTCATTATCTCTTAGAAATGCATCTTTATTATATCTTAGAAATGCATCTTATCTCTTAGAGATGTATCTTCATTATTTCTTAGAGATGTATCTTTATTATATCTTAGAGGTGTATCTTCATTATCTCTTAGGGGCCGTCCATAAATGACGTCACGCACCTAGGGGGGGGGAGTCAGACATTTGTGACGATGTGTGACGGGGGGGGGGGTGTTTGAGAAATGTGACGTCGCATCAAAATGCACAACTTTAAATAAATATAGACAACACGTTCTACTTAATTAAATAGACTTTTTCATAAATTATTTTCCTACACATTAACTACGCACTACAATGACAATAGTTTAAAACGATTTGAAGCATGTTTATTTTCAAAATGGAAATATGGTTCTGGTGACAAGAGAACAGACGGGAGTGGTTAAGGAGGGGTGTGGGGTAGTGATGGTGGTAGTGATGGGGTAGTGATAGGGTAGCAGTGGTGACAGTGGTAGTGATAGGAGTAGTGATAGTGGTTGGGGTAGTGATAGGGGTAGTGACAGGGGTAGTGATAGGGTAGTGACAGGGTAGTGATAGGGGTAGTGATAGTGGTTGGGGTAGTGATAGTGGTTGGGGTAGTGATGGAGGTAGTGATAGTGATAGGTAGTGATAGTGGATTGGGTAGTGATAGGGTAGTGATAGGGGGTAGTGATAGGGGTAGTGATGGGGGTAGTGATAGGGGTAGTGATGGGGGTAGTGATAGGGTAGTGATGGGTAGTGATAGGGTAGTGATGGGTAGTGATAGGGGTAGTGATGGGGTAGTGATAGTGGTTGGGGTAGTGATAGTGATAGAGTGATAGGGGTAGTGATAGTGGTAGTGATAGTGGTTGGGGTAGTGATAGTGTTTGGGGTAGTGATAGGGGTTCGGGTAGTGATGGGTAGTGATAGGGTAGTGATAGGGTTGGGTAGTGATAGGGGTTGGGGTAGTGATAGTGTTAGTGACAGACTGATAGTGATAGTGTTAGTGACAGACTGATAGTGATCGTGTTAGTGACAGACTGATAGTGATCGTGGTAATGACAGACTGATAGTGATAGTGGTTGGGGTGTGTCTGGGTGCAGAGAGTAGCGGTAGCAGCAGGATGATGATGGTGATGTTGGACTTGGGGAGCAGCGACGCGGGGAGGTTGTTTTCAGGTCGGAACGGAAGCATCAGCAGGGGCTGTGTTGAGCGCGTTGACTTATTGCGATTAAGATGTCAACCACGTCAAGACTCGCGGCATACACCTCATCATGCGCATGCAGCCGATACCCGAGTGTGAGCGAGTGTGTGCGCGTCCCTGGGAGATCGGCGGGAGCGGTGGAGTCGCGGTTAGCGCTACGCTGCGCTACGGACCCGGCGACCCGAGTTCGATCCCCGCTCACGACCAACACCGGTGACGATTATCTGAACCGGTCCTGGGCCTCCCCTAGGTCGACTCAGACTTATACTGTATCCGGTGTTTTGTTTAAACGTCTTCACTGGGGAGACAAAGCGGCCGGGCGTGGTGCTGGCCACCCACCCCCTCGTGTGCCGTTCTGGCCTTAATAGGTGCTTGCTAACAGTAAACCCAGGGACTCACAGATGTGCACGAACAGACACATACATACACACACAGACTCACTCAACATAGACTCACTCATACGTTGAATCATGCTCAGACTCACTCATAGACACAATGACTCATATTAAGACACGTAAACTTACACATACAATACTCACACATGGTAGGCGTGCAAAGTACGAGAAAGGTACATGCTCGAGAGACAAAGGCGGCCAGAAGCAGTGGGCCGTCCCGGCTTTAATAAGCGATCGCTGACAGAGCTCGTCCCTCCAGTCGACACCGGGGGGGGGGGGATCTTTGTCAGTGCACCGAGCCTGGCACAAGCCCCGTGGGGAGAGCGCCGTGAGGCTGCAGCGGCCCCGCTGTGGTGGCGGCGAGGGGAATGAATGATCCTGGCCGGTGATGAAGATGCACCACACACGCACGTGCATCTAGCTCACAACACAGACTGCGTGGTCTCTCCCGTGACGGCTNGCCAGTGAGGAAGAGTAGGCCAAATACCCCCCTCTAGAGGGGGGGCTCTGTAGAGGTCCCTCTAATGGAGGCCCTTCCGCCAGCAGTTGCACTTGCAGAGGCTGCGCCTTTTCCCGTAGACACAGTATTGATGTCGGTGTTGACGATGATGTTGCTGCTGCTGCTGGTGGTGGTTGTTAATGTTGATGATGTGATGATACTTGGTGATGATGATGTTATAATTATTATCATGATCCTGCTGCCGCTGATGATGATGCTCCACCGTCCGTCTAATTAACACACGGAACTCAACACGCAAAAATGTATGATGGGCGACGTTTCGGGTGATGACCCTTGTTGTTTGTTTATTTGTACAAAATAAGTGCCGACGTAAAAAAAGAACACGAATCGATCCCGAATTCCGCCACGACTCGTGACGAACGACTACATAGCTACGGGGGAGGGGGCAATGGGGGAGGGGGGCACGGGAGGAGAGGGGGAGGGCACGGGAGGAGAGGGGGAGGGCACGGGAGGAGAGGGGGGGCACGGGAGGAGAGGGGGAGGGCACGGGGAGAGAGGGGGGGACACGGGAGGAGAGGGGGAGGGCACGGGAGGAGAGGGGAGGGCACGGGAGGAGAGGGGGAGGGCACGGGAGGAGAGGGGGGCACGGGAGGAGAGGGGGGGCACGGGGAGAGAGGGGGGGACACGGGAGGAGAGGGGGAGGGCACGGAGGAGAGGGGGAGGGCACGGGAGGAGAGGGGGGCACGGGAGGAGAGGGGGGCACGGGGAGAGAGGGGGGGGACACGGGGGGAGAGGGGGGGCCACGGGGAGGGAGAGGAGGGGGCACGGGGGAGAGGGGGGGCACGGGGTGAGAGGGGGGGCACGGGGGGAGAGGGGGGCACGGAGGGAGAGGGGGTGGCACGGGGAAGAGGGGGGGCCACGGGGTGGGAGAGGGGGAGAGGGGGGGCACGTGGTGGGGGATGGGGTACGGGGGACACGGGGGGAGGCAGAGGAGGAAGGATGCTTAACAAGGAAGCTGTTAAATAGGGCCCCCTACGTCACTAAACACGACATTCAATGAACCGTCCCTGGTGAATATACCCACACTTCAGCAGTGTGGGGGTTCTCCAGGGGCAGGCATCTCGCCCACTGGCGACGTGGAGACACGCCGACCCGCCTGGACTGCGGCCTGCAGCAGCAGAAGTTGTCTGCCAGCCAACGTGAAGACAAGGCCGGATGTGTAAGCGCAATATCTAACAATAGAGTGATGGTGGTGACGATGACGGTGATGATGATAATGATGTGCTGATGATGATATTGGTGATAATGCTGCTGCTTGTGATGACGTTTTTGATGATGCTTAACCACAGAGGCTGTGGTATCAGTTGAGTGACAGGTCTAAATAATCCTGACGCCGTGACGTCATCATGTCACATCCACAACGACCTGAAGGTGATGTCACCATGGCACTCGTGCCAGGCTATGTACACTTTTTTGGCCACGTGGCGAGTCGAAGGCTATCCGTAACGCGCCCTCAGTCAGCCAGGGTCTCTGCAGAGAGAGGTGGTCTGGACCACGTACCCAAAACAGTCGTAGCAACTGGACACGCCACAGTCCTGGACATCACTCATTTCCCCTCGGCATCAGGAAGAGTGGGGGGCGACGGGCACGATGTCAATCCCAGCTGCAAGCGACGATGAAATTCCCGCTTCCAACTTTGATAAGCTAGCTTGAGACCAGGACACTGTGGGTTTGAATTATGTCCTTGGGCAGGCGCATCTTACAGATGGGCAGTGTGCAGATCAGCTCCACGGGAAGTCCTGGTGTCCCACATTTACTGTTGGATCACGATGTAGTCCAACAGATGTCCTTCGCTCAGACGCGGCGTGCATCCGTGATGTCGTGTGGATGTGCCGATGCCGGAACAGCGTGTTGCTGATTCCAAGCCAATGTGCTGCACAGAAGTCTCGCAGCCTCCTCCCGTTATTATTAAGCTTATCTGCCCCATGCCGTCCAAATCACTCCAGCCCAGGTGTCTGCGTCACGACCCACTCGGCATTAAAGTCACCCAAGAGGATGACCCTATCCGGAGGGGCCACCTTAGCAGAACCTGGGGCAGGAGTTCTTTGAAGGCGCCTGACTCATCGTCCTCGCCACTGATGTGCATCACCCACACACTCGCAACAACCGCCATTCAGCACTAAGCGGCGGTGGTGATGTTACGAAGCGCTTGTGCCAGGCTAGGTGCACTTCACACACACGCACGCACACAAAGCGGGAACGTATCCTCCTCCTTTTCCTTCCAGAGAAGAGAGAAATAAATAGAGAGTAACACGAACGCGCACAAAAAAACAAACCGGAGCTACACTTAAAGCCGTTCGAATCATTATCTGCGAATAAAAAAAATGACAATAAAAATAGCAATACAAAATAAAATTTAACTTTAACGACAAATGACAGTGATAGGCTCTGTTGCTCTATCTGAAATGCTGACGGCAACCCCCCTCCCCCGGCATAACCCGCCCCCCCCCCGCATAACCCCCCCAGCCCCTCCACCCCGACCCCCCCCCCGGTTACCCTCTCCCACCCCTCGTCCCCTGCCCCCACCACGATCTGACGATATGATCGTCGCCAATCCGGTTCGCGGTTCGATTTCATACAACCAGAAAGAAAAAAATGATATTCAAAGAAAAGTGTTGGATGGCGGGTAAATGGTAGCTACTACTGTAGTAGCTACTATAAATGTAGTAGCTACGGGCCCCGTACTTTCAAGGGCCCCGTGCTAAATGCTTTCAAGCTATCAATTCCTGTTCAGTGATTCTGCACTTGCTCTAGTACTGTAGTACTATACCGCCTTCAACTTTATGAACGATTGGGTGTTTAAGGTTAGCGATTTGGCGTCTGTGAGAAAGTGTTTGGGCAGCAATGCACCCAGGGATCACTGGGGTCCCGGGGTCTCTGCAACCCCCTTTAGCCCCTCGAACACTCAAGAACGGCGCTGGCCGCTGTGACTGCTGGTTACCCAGCAACATGGAGCGATGACAAAATGCGCGGCTGGGTCAAAGGTTAAGGCTAGGCTAATGGGTCATATGGTAAGCGTTAGGGATAGTCCAATGGCCCATCCGTTGTTGGATCAGGTGTTACGGTAATGGGTCAGTTGGTTGGGGCTAACCCAATGACCCATGCGTAATAGGCAAAACGGGAAATGAGTTAGGGTCTAGGGTTAAAGATATGCAGGTTACCGGTTAGGGATCAGAGTTATGTTATAGGTAAGCCTCGGGTTAGATCTAAGATTCGGGTTCAGGCTAGGGGGTTGTAGGTGGGGTCTAGAAAAGGGCTGCGGTTATGTCTCAGGCTACATTCATGGTGAAGGTTAGAATGTGTGTGTTAGTTGTTAAAAGTGATGGAGAGAGCTGGAGTTAGGGTCATGGTTCCGGCTAAGTTGCTGGTTAGGCGTCTACCTGAACACCCACGTGACATTTGACATCACCATCAGCCAATCAAAACGCCTCCCCCACCTCACTCTCCGCTCACCCCGCGCCTCTGCGTCTGCACGCTACACGGGCCGCTGGTAGGGCCGCCACACGGCCTCCTCCATGGCCCGCACGGCCCCCAGGGCCCCCGGCGAGACGCTGGGGCAGCTGCCGTCGCTCTCCGTGCCCTCGGCGCAGGCCCCCACGGACCCGGCAGCTCGGGGGACCTCTGATCGGAGGCGCCCGCCACCAGCGACAGCTGATAGCCCCCCGCCGCTCCCGATGGGGGCGCGCCGTAGAAGAGCGCGTAGGGGCCCGAGGGGGCCCCGTTCTGGTAGGCGGAGGAGGGGGCATGTCGCGGAGGAGAGCCCGGGTAGGGGGGGGGCAGGTAGGCGTGGTAGCGCGGTGAGGGCGGTGGCGCCGGGGTCAGGTGGGGGTAGGCGAAGGCCCCCGGGTAGTGGAGGCGGGGGTCCGGCAATGCAAACTGCCCGTCGTGGTGCAGGCCCATGCGGGATGGGTTGAACACCCCCTGCAGGTCTGTGTGGGGGGGGAACAGGGGGGGGGGGGGGTCGGTGGATCACATGCACACGCAGTCTCGTTTTCATTCGTCACATTTTCGGGGGCGGAGGGGGTTAGTCTGCATCGTGAATTTGCCCAAATGTGTTGTCGGAAGACCCTCCACAGCAACATTTACTCGCTGTCTATAATCATCACCGTAAAGCATTTCCCGCAGCCCGAGACGCCGCGCACCAAACTTCGGTCAAAACTCGCTGTCTGGCGCTGCAACGGCAACGACCGGGGATGACCTCTGCTGCTTCCATCGTCGCGTTTCCCTCGGCACATGAACAGTTTTATTGCCGTTTGTTCCTGGCCGCTTGGCGGTCTCTGGGGCATGCGCTCCACGAGTGTGCGTTGCATTTGAAGGGCAGCATGCGGGTGACGGGCGACATAATGGGGGTGGGGCTAGGGTAACGAAGGGGGAGTGAGGGGTAACTTCTCAAATGCCTGCTGGTTTGATCACCACCAGCGTCCGGCCACCGGGTCGCCGCATTTGAACTTCTTTCGCACCCTACGGCAGCCACCCGTACTGATCGGAGAGCTTCGGGAGACCACGGAGACGTCTGTGGTGAAGGCTCTCGTCCAGTTGACGTAGAGTCCAGTTGACGTAGAGTTCGGTTGATAACGTAGCATCCGGTTGTTGTAGCAGCGCGGCCACAGCAACCGCCGCCTTCTGGGTCCCGACCCGTAGTCGACGCTTGGACTTCTCCGAGCGCTCCAGGCGCCCTTCTCTGACCCTTTACATGAGCGCCGCTTGCCACCGTCGATCTTCGAGAGAGCGGTCGCAAAGACGAAGCGCGCAGGGCCGAACGCGCGTGGCTTTGGTCGACCGCTGCCAAGATGAGCGACCCGCCGTCGTGACGCGCGGTTCGTTGAAGCGCTTCCCCCCCCGGCGCAGGTCTAAACGTGACCTCTGCCCTTCTTGGGATTAACCAAGAGGCAGGGTGCAAACTGTGACGAAATCCGTGGACGCCACCGACCAACACCGCCGCTGCCATCACCGGCATCGCCAACGCTCTCCACCCTCCGCCATCTGACAGCGCAGCTGCCACGTGCCTCCCTGGGGCCGGTAACGCTCGTGGAGGTCCACCGTCGCCGGACTCGCACCGACCGCTGCGACCGCTTCGACCGTGGTCTCGGCAGCTGGTCCCCCCACAACCACCCTGCATGCTCGTCCCACCCAGCGCGGCCGATTTGTTGCCCGATCGCACCCGGCAGGGATGCTCGTCAGCTCCAGGGGGCTTCTGCGCTGCACGTCCCGTCCTGGTTACGGCCGACCCGGTCCCCGGAGCGTCACGGCAAGGGTTGGCGGATCGGCCTGGAGGAGGGCCGCCTCGGACGAGGCCACTCGGGACAACTTGGCTCTTCCCTCGTGTCTTCGAACGCTCGCGACAACTCCGTCCCCATCGTCGCCGCCACATCCCTCCCTTGCGTGCCGCGACTCCCCACCCCTCTCAACTCGCCCCACCACTCCCCCAACTCTCCCAGCCCTCCCCCTTCCCTCCCCTCCCTCCGGACCACCGTACCTTGCGTGGAGAGGGTCCGCGCCGGGGAGAGGGGCCCTGATGTGGACCCCATGCCCGATGGGGCCCCCACCCCACCTGGGTAGGTAGGAGGGGTACGGCTGCTCGAAGGGCCACGGTGGGGAGGTTTGCGCGCTGCGGGACCCCCTCCCTCGGAGCCTGCGGGATATGGGGGGGGGGGGAGCGGGGAGGGGGGAAGCGGGGAGGGGGGAGATGGAGGAGGAGGCGATGATGTGGAGCTGAGTGGACTTGCCGAAGACCGGTACCAGCGGCGGTGTCAACATGGGCCTCTGTGGAGGATGCTGCTGGGCCAGTTGGGAGGCAGTCGCCTTCCGGCAGCAATGGAGAACGGAGGAGCGACGCTTACAACAGCAAGCGGAGCGCCCGGCGGATAAAACGCGGCGAGTCGGAACAGTAGAGGGCACAGGTGGTGCGTTGGGCCATCCGCCCATCTGTAACATCACGAAACCAGCGCTCGTCCGCTGTGTACCTGCTGCCGCTGCTGAGATCCACCCGGCTCGAGGCAGCCGAACGGAGTCGTTCATCTGCTGCACCGCTCAGTGCTCTGGAGCAGTCTCTGCCGACTGATGTGACAATCGGTGCTTTTACGACCGGAGTTAAAATATTGATTTTTTCCCTTTTGCTCCTCGTGTTTAGCTTTGATTTTGTTAGCGCCACACGCGCTTCCATCTCAGCTGTTTGCTGAACGCGCGCGTTACAATTCTTGGATCGATCGGATTGATTGAATTGTCTCTACCGGTGATCTCGGGTGGTCAACGCACGACACATGGGTCCCTGGCCCCGCGCGAAACGCCCCNTAACGGCGGGCCGAGCGTTGCGCACTCCACGTGACAGCCCCCCCCCCACTCCGTTGTGACGTCACCGCCACAGGGCGGCCACCGACGGCTGTGACCGCACGTGCCGGCATGTCGATCGCCGTGCGTGTGGCGTCACGTGGCTAGGGTCTCACCATGCGTGGGGGTCACCTGGTTAGGGGCTGACCGTGCGTGGGGGTCACGTGGCTAGGGTCCCACCGTGAGTGGGGGTCACGTGGCTAGGGTCCCACCGTGCGTGGGGTCACGTGGCTAGGGTCCCACCGTGAGTGGGGGTCACGTGGCTAGGGGCTCACCGTGAGTGGGGTCACGTGGCTAGGGTCCACCGTGAGTGGGGTCACGTGGCTAGGGTCCCACCGTGAGTGGGGTCACGTGGCTAGGGTCTCACCGTGAGTGGGGTCACGTGGCTAGGGTCTCACCGTGTGTGGGGTCACGTGGCTAGGGTCTCACCGTGTGTGGGGTCACGTGGCTAGGGTCTCACCGTGTGTAGGGGGGGTCACGTGGCTAGGGTCTCACCGTGTGTGGGGTCACGTGGCTAGGGTCTCACCGTGTGTGGGGTCACGTGGCTAGGGTCTCACCATGTGTGGGGTCACGTGGCTAGGGTCTCACCGTGTGTGGGGGTCACGTGGCTAGGGTCTCACCGTGTGTGGGGTCACGTGGCTAGGGTCTCACCGTGTGTGGGGTCACGTGGCTAGGGTCTCACGATGTGTGGGGGTCACGTGGCTAGGGTCTCACCGTGTGTGGGGGTCACGTGGCTAGGGTCCACCGTGGTGGGGGTCACGTGGCTAGGGTCTCACCGTGTGTGGGGTCACGTGGCTAGGGTCTCACCGTGTGTGGGGTCACGTGGCTAGGGTCTCACCGTGTGTGGGGTCACGTGGCTAGGGTCTCACCGTGAGTGGGGTCACGTGGCTAGGGTCTCACCGTGTGTGGGGTCACGTGGCTAGGGTCTCCGTGTGTGGGGTCACGTGGCTAGGGTCTCACCGTGTGTGGGGTCACGTGGCTAGGGTCCACCGTGAGTGGGGTCACGTGGCTAGGGTCTCACTGTGTGTGGGGTCACGTGGCTAGGGCTCCCGTGAGTGGGGGTCACGTGGCTAGGGTCCACCGTGAGTGGGGTCACGTGGCTAGGGTCTCACCGTGAGTGGGGGTCACGTGGCTAGGGCTCACCGTGACGTGGGGTCACGTGGCTAGGGCTCACCGTGAGTGGGGTCACGTGGCTAGGGTCTCACCNTGCGTGGGGTCACGTGGCTAGGGTCTCACCGTGTGTGGGGTCACGTGGCTAGGGCTCACTGTGTGTGGGGTCACGTGGCTAGGGCTCACTGTGTGTGGGGTCACGTGGCTAGGGTCTCACCGTGTGTGGGGTCACGTGGCTAGGGGCTCACCGTGTGTGGGGTCACGTGGCTAGGGCTCACTGTGTGTGGGGTCACGTGGCTAGGGTCTCACTGTGTGTGGGGTCACGTGGCTAGGGTCTCACCGTGTGTGGGGGTCACGGCTAGGTCTCACGTGTGGGGGTCACGTGGCTAGGGCTCACCGTGTGTGGGGTCACGTGGCTAGGGGCTCACCACGNGGGGTCACGTGGTNGTGTGTGGGGGTCACGTGGCTAGGGGCTCACCGTGTGTGGGGTCACGTGGCTAGGGTCTCACTGTGTGTGGGGTCACGTGGCTAGGGGCTCACCGTGTGTGGGGTCACGTGGCTAGGGTCTCACTGTGTGGGGTCACGTGGCTAGGGTCTCACCATGTGTGGGGTCACGTAGCAGGGGCTCACGGGACCGAGCTGCAGCAGCCTCTCGGGGAAGAGTCCCCCCATCGAGTTGGACTTGAGCATGTCCTCCTGCCTCTGTCTGTGTCCTGTGGTGGAAGGAAAGGGAGGGTGAGCGTCTGTGTGGGAAATCAAGTGACTGACCGCCTGGGTCAGTCACCTGGGTGGGTGTCTGGCTGGGTGAGTGTCTAAGTAGGTGACTGGGTGGGTGAATGTCTAGGTAGGTGTCTCGCTGAGTGTCTAGGTGGGTGTCTGGCTGGGTGAGTGTCTACCTGGATTTCTGGGTGGGTAACTTGATGGACAGTCTGTAGTGATTTAATGTGTAAGTGAACAATAGATGGGTGAGAGAGGAGTGGATGGGTGAGTGGGTGTGTGGCTGAGCGGTGGTGTAGCGGTTAGCGCTACGCTGCGCTACGAACCTGGCGACCCGGGTTCGATTCCGGCTCATGGCCACCGGTGACGATTTCCTGAACCGGTCCTGGGCCTCCCCTAGGTCGACTCAGCCTCAAATGAGTACCTGGTGCGATGTGTAAACATCGCCACTGGGGAGACAAGGGCGGCCAGACGTGGTGTTGGCCACCTACCCCTCGTGTGCCGTGCCGGCCTTTATAGGTACTCGCTAACAGCACTTGCCCCTATAGTATGTAAGGCTATACGGAGAATCTTTGTCTTTGTCTTTGTGTGGCTAGGTGGCTGGGTGGCTGGGTGGGTGAGGGTGTGAGGGTGGGTGAGGGTGTGAGGGGGTGNGTGAGGGGTGAGGGGTGAGGGGGTGAGGGGTGAGGGGGTGGGTGAGTCAGTGGGTGGGTATGTGAGCGAGCGGGGCTGGGTGGGTGAGTGTGTGGGTGAGTAGGTGTGTGGGTGAGTAGGTGTGTGGGTGAGTAGGTGTGTGGGTGAGTAGGTGTGTGGGTGAGTAGGTGTGTGAGTAGGTGAGTAGGTGAGTAGGTGAGTAGGTGAGTAGGTGTGTGGGTGTGTGGGTGTGTGGGTGTGTGGGTGTGTGGGTGAGTGGGTGAGTGGGTGAGTCAGTGGGTGGGTATGTGAGCGAGCGGGGCTGGGTGGGTGAGTGTGTGGTGAGTAGGTGTGTGGGTGAGTAGGTGTGTGGGTGAGTAGGTGTGTGGGTGAGTAGGTGTGTGAGTAGGTGAGTAGGTGGGTGGGTGAGTAGGTGTGTGGGTGAGTAGGTGGGTGAGTAGGTGTGTGGGTGTGTGGGTGTGTGGGTGTGTGGGTGAGTGGTGGTGAATGAGTGGGTGGGTGGGTGAATGAGTGGGTGAGTGAGCGGTCGGGACTGGGTGGGTAGGCGACTCACTCCGTGGCTCACGAGGCCCGTCCACGGTCACCTTGATGGCGCGTTGATAGGTGGCCACCTGTGGTGGGCTCGTGAACACGGTGATGGTCAGGTTGAGGCTCTTGCCTGGGGGNCGGGCGACAGGCACGGGGAAGGGCACAGTCGTTGGGTCACTCTCTGGAACAATGGACGAGGTTGGGAGGTCAATGCGAGTCTATGGGTCTCTGTGTGAGTCTATAGGTCTCTATGTGAGTCCATGGGTCTCTGTGTGAGTCTATGGGTCTTTGTGTGAGTCCATGGGTCTCTGTGTGAGTCTATGGGTCTCTGTGTGAGTCCATGGGTCTCTGTGTGAGTCTATGGGTCTCTGTGTGAGTCTATGGTCTCTGTGTGAGTCTATGGGTCTCTGTGTGAGTCCATGGGTCTCTGTGTGAGTCTATGGGTCTCTGTGTGAGTCTATGGGTCTCTGTGTGAGTCTATGGGTCTCTGTGTGGGTCCATGGGTCTCTGTGTGAGTCTATGGGTCTTGTGTGAGTCCATGGGTCACTGTGTGAGTCTATGGGTCTCTGTGTGAGTCTATGGGTCACTGTGTGAGTCTATGGGTCTCTGTGTGAGTCCATGGGTCACTGTGTGAGTCTATGGGTCTCTGTGTGAGTCTATGGGTCACTGTGTGAGTCTATGGGTCTCTGATCCACCTGCCACTTTTTAAGTCGTTCAATACCCCCGACTCCAATGCCCCCACCCACCCGAGTGTTGCTCCTCCCCTCCTCTCCCCAGTGACCCCCTTCTACCCCCCCACCACCCATGGTCCCTCCCTCCCCAAATCCAAAATCCCCCCTCGCCCCCCTTCCCCCACCGCCCCCCCCCNACCTCGCCCGCTCCTCCCACGAAGCGCAGGTCGTTGAAGCGCGCCACGTGACCCTTCATGACGGCACTCGCGTTGCGCAGCTCCGCCGAGTAGTTCTCGTCGTTCCCGGCCATCACCGCCACGGGGTGCCGTCCGGAACGTCGGCCATCGCCATCACCTGCGGGGCGTGCGGCAGTGGTGAAGGTCGTGACGTCGTGAGGGGTTTGGGGGGGTAGTGGGCAGGGTGAGGGCGGGTATAGCGGTGCTCTGACGACATCGAGAGTCCGAGCGATCGGTCTCGGCCGAGGAGGAGGAGGCGGAGCGGCGTCTGTTTTCCCAGAGGGCGGGATTCAGTGGGGTGACCACGCGGGAGTCACGTGATTTACGGGAGCCTCGAGCTGGTTTAGAGAGAGAGAGGTGTCGTGACAGGTCCACGTGACCCCCCCCCCCCTTTGCTACCATTCACCACTGGTGCAAAGAATCGGCCGCTACCCCCCCCCCCACCTCGGGGTTTCCTCTCCCCTCCCTTTGGTTTCCGCGGTCCAAAATTTCCACCCTGAACCCATTTCCTCTCCAGCCACCTCGAGTTCGTTTCTCATCACCACCACCACCATCGCCACCACCAGCATCACCACCAGCATCACCATCACCATCACCACCATCACCACCACCATCACCATCGCCACCATCACCACCACCATCACCACCACCATCACCACCACCACCATCGCCACCACCATCACCACCATCGCCGCCGCCACCACCATCACCACCATTATCGCCACCATCACCACCACCACCATCGCCATCATCACCACCACCACCACGCCACCGCCACCATTGCCACCGCCACCACCATCGCCACCATCACCACCACCACTACCACCACTGCTGCCTGTCATCCAGCACTGTGCGGAGGCGGCAGCAGCGGCGAGGGTTGGTGGATCACGCACAGACGGTGGTGTGAGACTCCCCTCGACACGTGGGTGGGCTGTGGAGGAGGAGCCATAAGCCCGGTTCGCCGGCAGATGGCAGCACAGCAAAGTGCGTGGACTGATCTCCCCCTCTTCGTCTTTCGTTTGTTGTCCTTCCCCGCACCTCCGATTGGCAGGGTAGGCTACGTACGGTGCGAAAGAAGTTCTGCATACACATATACGTACCCTGGTCTGCCAGGAGAAGGCGGTGCAGCAAAGTGCGGTCTAATCTCCATCTGTTGATTCCGTCTGTACGGGGGGGGGGCGGGGGATCGAGCGTTGCCCCCTCGCCCAAGGCGTCGGGTTTTCTCGGTGATTAATAAACCAAGCTCGTCCGTAAGCAGCTCCAAACATCCTACAAATAAACAGCCAACGCAGCAGCGGCAGCAGGACCCTCCTGAAGAACAGTCCTGCTACTCTTGGATAACCATGGGCGCCCAGCTTGACACGGCGTAGGCTTTCGCGACCAATATTAGCGGTGAAAGAGCGCCCGTGGCTGTCATGAGAGACGACGTCACAAAGACGTCACAGGGCGAGGTGGCACCGTGCCAATAGAGCAGCAACTCACAAGGCCGACACGCGGCTCGGTGGCAGTCACTGCTACACATTCACTTTGAAAGGATGACCATGCAGGCGAAGTTGAATGTCAAGCGACTGGGTACTGATCAGCCGAAAATCGACATCGACCGGCCTTCAGGCGACCGGGGAAAGCAATACTGAGGACATTTCGCCAGAGCTGGTGTGCTAGCAAGGCCTGGCTGTGTGGATGTGCAAATCAGAATTCACTTTCTGTTTCCCTTGCAGACTGCTTCGCACTTCCACCTCAGACAAGACCTGGAGTGCCTCCCGTTGCTGGACGAGACGGTCACCTCACTTCCACGGCAAGGCCAATGGCACGAAGGGGATTCTCTTCGTGAGAACACCGTCTCTTCAGAGGGCACTCACAACAGCGCCACCTCGTGGCAATGTCACGAGACGCCCCTGGGAGTGGAGCGGCACACTTCGAATCCGGGCCACCCGGATTCGATTCCCGCTCACGGTCAACGCCAGTGACGATTATCTGAACCGGTCCAGGACCTCCCCGAGGACGACTCAGCCTTAAATGTGCACCCGGTGCGGTGTGTGACATCGCCACTGGGGAGACAAAGGCGGCCGGGCTTGGTGTTGGCACCCACCCCTTCGCGTGCCACAATACCGGCCTTCATAGGTGGTGCTACTCGCTAAAACACTTTCCCCAATAGTCTGTTCAGGCTATACGGGGGATCTTTGTCTTTTCGTGATGGTGGTGTTGGCGGTTTAACGACACTGATATTTACACGATCAATTGATATTTACACGATCTATTGATATTTACACGATCTAACCCCCCCCCCCCAAAATAAATACATCATCTATGGATCACGAGCACCCCCCCCCCGCCCCACCTTGAAGGCGACGGGCAGAGTTTTGTTGCAGCGCCAGTGTGGGGGCAGCGCGGAGCAGAGGAAGTTGGGGCTGTCCGTGCGCAGCATCTCGCTGCTCTGCTCCCCAGCCCCAGCGCCAGCCCGGCCTCCTCCGGGGGGCTCCCCCCACCTGGGAGCCCGGCCCAGGGTGCCCGGCCTGAGCGTGGGAGGGGGTCTGCTGCTGCTGCTGCTGCAGCTTCCCCAGGCTGAGTGGGGACTACAAGGGGCAGACGGCTGCTGCTGCTGATGATGATGATGATCCTGGTGCTGATGATGCTGCTGCTGTTGCTGCGCGTGAACCTGGGAGCCGTGGAGCAGCGGAGAAGAGATCTCCACGGGTTTGCCTGGGACGCGGGGAGACACGGGGTGGGACACGGGGATGAGACGCGGGGTGGGACACGGAGACACGGTGTCTTGAGACTGCCTTGAGAACAGATTGCGTGACAAGATGCGTGCGTGGGTGTTACCAAGAGCACTTCCCAACTTGGGAATTATCATCACGACCAACCACGTGGTCATCATTACCAACATCCCGAACATTCTGTCACTGTCATCACCATCGTCGTCGTCACCATCATCATCACGACCACAAACATTCTCACTCTCACCACCACCACCACTGTCACCATCAGCAGAAGTCGTGCTGGACCCCACGTTTACAACGTTTATGGAAAAAGTCGAGGGCGGCTCTCGAATGTGAAACTTGTAATTCACTTGCTGACCAGCGGGTGGCAGTACAGCAACAAGGCGTCAGCTGAGCGAGGTTCTGCATTGCCCAAGGGGAGGGAGCTGTCTCCCCCTCCGCTGGAGGTTTTTCTCCTGGCTCTCCACTTTGCTTGTATCAAATGCTGAACTGCTTTAGCTCCGTACGCAGCCAACCGTGCTTACTCGGAGGTGTGGAGGTGGGGGACAGCAAACTAAACACAAAGAGCAGTGGTACAGAAATTCGTTTTCAATGTAGTATAGCGGTGTAGCATATAGTGTAGTGTATAGTGCACTGTAGAGTACTGTAGTATATCATGTATAGTGTCGTGTATGTTGAACTTGCTAATCGGAGGCACGGCACCGTGGGTGGGGGGAAGGACAACACTACTAAACACAAACGCAATTCTTAAGACATTTGTTTTCGATATAAATAATTTAAAAGTGCATATTGGTCCAGTGGCATCCTAATATCGGTTGATATCGTCACTGCAACCATCACCACCACCATTTCTATTTAGGGTGGAAGTGTGCATCGATTAATCGACGAGTACCAATTCGTAAGCGCCACGACACGTGCTTGCTGCATCACGTGTGTAAGAATTGACGACTGTCCCATTGTGAACGTTGCACGCTTAGCGTGGGTTCATGTAATCAGCGGCACCTTGGAAGTTGATAGTTCGTGATGTCACTGCTTACGAACGCTTACTTAAAGTCTCCTTCAGGCTTGCAGTGCGTGGACGAGCTTGACACAGTGATGCGATGCAGCGAGTGGTTTGACCAGCGACGCATAGATTCACGCAGTGATCCACAGACTCACACAGTGACCCACAGACTCACACAGTGATCCACAGATTCACACAGTGATCCACAGACTCACTTAGTGACCCACAGACTCACACAGTGATACACAGACTCACACAGTGACCCACAGACTCACTTAGTGACCCACAGACCCACACAGTGATACACAGACTCACACAGTGATCCACAGATTCACACAGTGATCCACAGACTCACACAGTGATCCACAGACTTACACAGTGACCCACAGACTCACACAGTGATCCACAGACTCACACAGTGATACACAGACTCACACAGTGATCCACAGATTCACACAGTGATCCACAGATTCACGCAGTGATCCACAGACTACACAGTGACCCACAGACTCACACAGTGATACACAGACTCACACAGTGATCCACAGACTCACACAGTGACCCACAGACTCACACAGTGATCCACAGACTCACACAGTGACCCACAGACTCACACAGTGACCACAGACTCACACAGTGATCCACAGACTCACAGTGANCACAACACAAGTGATACACAGACTCACACAGTGACCCACAGACTCACAGTGACCCACAGACTCACACAGTGATACACAGACTCACACAGTGATCCACAGATTCACACAGTGATCCACAGACTCACACAGTGATCCACAGACTCACACAGTGACCCACAGACTCACACAGTGATCCACAGACTCACACAGTGATACACAGACTCACACAGTGATCCACAGATTNACACAGTGATCCACAGACTCACACAGTGATCCACAGACTCAGCGTGATACACAGACCACACAGTGACCCACAGACTCACACAGTGACCCACAGACTCACACACAGACCACAGCTCACACAGTGACCCACAGACTCACACAGTGTCCCACAGACTCACAGTGACCACAGACCACACAGAGACCACGACTCACACAGAGACCCACAGATTCACACAGTGACCACGACTCACACAGTNATCCGACNGACTCATATAGTGACGAACAGACTCACACAGAGACCACAGACTAGAGACCCACAGACTCACACAGTGATCCACNGACTCATATAGTGACGAACAGACTCACACAGAGACCACAGACTGCACACAGAGACCAGACTCACNCAGTGATGATCATATTGACGANCAGTCACACATCGCGCGAGACCCACAGACTCNCACAGAGACCACAGACTCATATAGTGACGAACAGACTCACACAGTGATCACAGCTCACATAGTGATCCACATATTAGACAGTGACCCAGAGATTAACGCAATGCCCACATACTCCGTATACGAACGGAGAGATGCATGAATGGACTTGCACTGAGAGTCGGAGAGAGGGCACGGGATGAGAGCACANGCAGATTNATTGGCANCAACCAGCATGGATACTCCGTGACNATGNAGCACGGAGATAGCGTGTCTGGCATTACACCCACAGAGGAAGGAGCACGGGATTGGCGAGCACACGCAGTGTNATGACATCGTCGTCGCACCACCACATAGCACATCCAAACGGCCAGAGGGAGAGTTCGAATGAGGACGACATGATCGAGACTGCCAACATGGGAACGCGTCTCGCTAGCGGCGTTCCCCCNGCACCACNACCGTGGAGGAGACGGAGCGGTGATNATGATAGTGATGCCAGTGCAGGAGACCTCCTTAATCCAGCAGTTGATCAACATGGCTGATGATAGCCGCCTGGACCCTCGTTCCCTCCCGGGCCACCGCTCGGTACCCCTCAACGCTCTCCAACCCCCCGCCCTCGGCACGCAGCAGAGGNCCCAGCGCGGTCCGCACGGGACGGGTTCGTGCATCGCCCTGTCGCGGCGCTTATCGCGGCCTCGCGGCCCGAGTGGAAAGTTGATTTTAATAAATAAANAAATCGCGCGCNACGCCATCCGCTGCCGGGGAGATTAGANACGNGCGGTGGAGAGCAAAGCGTGGCGAGCACNATACAGCACAGCCAGCACAGCCAGCACAGCCAGCACAGCATAGCCAACATAGCACAGCAACACAGCCAGCACAGCCAGCACATCATAGCACAGCCAACACAGCCAACACAGCCAGCACAGCAACACAGCCAGCACAGCATAGCACAGCCAACACAGCCAGCACAGCATAGCACAGCCAGCACAGCATAGCACAGCCAACACAGCCAGCACAGCATAGCACAGCAGCACAGCATAGCACAGCCAGCACAGCATACACAGCCAGCAAGCACAGCAAGCACAGCCAGCACAGCCAGCACAGCATAGCACAGCCAGCACAGCAACACAGCCAACACAGCCAGCACAGCCAGCACAGCATAGCACAGCCAACACAGCCAGCACAGCCAGCACAGCAACACAGCCAACAACACAGCAACACAGCCAGCACAGCATAGCACAGCCAGCACAGCAAGCACAGCCAGCACAGCCAACACAGCCAACATAGCACAGCCAGCACAGCAAGCACAGCCAGCACAGCCAGCACAGCCAGCACAGCCAACATAGCCAACACATCANAGCACATCATAGCACAGCCAACACAGCCAACACAGCCAGCACAGCCAGCACAGCAAGCACAGCANACACAGCAACACAGCCAACACAGCAAGCACAGCATACACAGCCAGCACAGCAACACAGCAACACAGCAACACAGCCAGCACAGCATAGCACAGCACAGCACAGCCAACACAGCCAGCACAGCAAGCACAGCACAGCACAGCATAGCACAGCATAGCACAGCAAGCACAGCAACACAGCCAACACAGCCAGCACAGCNCAGCACAGCCAGCACAGCCAGCACAGCATAGCCATCATAGCACAGCCAGCACAGCCAGCACAGCATAGCACAGCCAACACAGCCAGCACAGCATACACAGCACAGCCAACACAGCCAACACAGCCAACACAGCCAGCACATCATAGCACAGCCAACACAGCCAGCACAGCAAGCACAGCCAACACAGCCAACACAGCCAACACAGCCAGCACATCATAGCACAGCCAACACAGCCAACATAGCCAACACAGCCAACACAGCCAGCACATCCAGCACAGCATACACACCACACAGCCAGCACATCATAGCACAGCCAACACAGCCAACATAGCCAACATAGCCAACACAGCCAACACAACATAGCACAGCCAACACAGCCAACACAGCCAACATAGCCAACACAGCCAACACAACATAGCACAGCCAACACAGCCAGCACATCATAGCACATCATAGCACAGCCAACACAGCCAGCACATCANAGCACAGCAACACAGCCAGCACAGCCAACACAGCCAACATAGCCAACACAGCCAGCACATCATAGCACAGCCAACACAGCCAGCACATCAAGCACAGCCAACACAGCCAACACAGCCAGCACAGCCAGCACATCATACACAGCCAACACAGCCAACATAGCCAACACAGCCAGCACAGCCAACACAGCCAACATAGCCAACACAGCCAACATAGCCAGCACATCAAGCACAGCATAGCCATAGCACAGCTAACACAGCCAACCCAGACCGCCATTATCCTCAACATGAGAGTCAATGNATCGCCCGCGTGTGTTGCACAGTGGCTGAGCGCAGGGCCCCAAANGCCACGCGGCCAGCANCACACAGCACGACGGTGGGCGCCACGGTGGCTAGGAGATGTTAACTACCTCGACTGGTGTGCAGGAGGTCGTGGGTTCGATCCCGACCCTGGCTCCTGCTGCTGTATATTTGGAGTTTGCGTGTCTCTCTCCCACCCTTGTTACGTGGATTTTTCTAAGGGTCCTCCGGGTTTTCTCTCCACATTTAGAAACACGCGTTTAGAGTATTTGACTGCTATACTTTCCACACCGTGATAAGCCACTTCATTGTGCTATTATTTGTGGGCAGGTAGCTTCTGAAAAAGAGCTACATCGCTCAGTGGGCCTTACCTGGTAAAATAAACATAGTTTATCGTTTTATTTTTCGCACTAACGATGATGCAATAGACGAGAGAGTAACGGCGAGTTTGTTGTGAGGGCGTCGGGAGAGAAGAGACGACGATGGTGATGATGATGGCGATGATGATGGTGATGACGATGATGATGGTGGTGGCGATGATGATGGTGATGACGATGATGATGGTGGTGGCGATGATGATGGTGATGATGATGGTGGTGGCGATGATGATGGTGGTGGCGATGATGATGGTGATGGCGATGATGATGGTGATGGCGATGATGGTGATGACGATGATGATGGTGGTGGCGATGATGGTGATGATGATGGTGATGGCGATGATGATGGTGATGGCGATGATGATGGTGATGGCGATGATGATGATGGCGATGATGATGGTGCGATGATGATGATGGTGGTGGCGATGATGATGGTGGTGGCGATGATGATGATGATGGTGGTGATGATGATGATGGTGCGATGATGATGGTGGTGGCGATGATGATGATGGTGGTGGCGATAATGATGGTGGTGGCGATGATGATGGTGATGGCGATGATGATGGTGATGGCGATGATGATGGAGGACAGAATTCCAGAGTGGGGCAGTGTGAGGAAAGAAACAGGGAGAGAAGTTATATGACCTGCAGCGTGGTGAGTGAGTGGTGGGTGAGTAGGTGAGAGTGTGGGTGAGTGGGTGGGTGAGTAGGTGGTGAGTGGGTGGGTGAGTAGGTGGGTGAGTGGCCGTGTGAGTAGGTTAGTGGGCGAGTGAGCAGGTGAGAGTGTGGGTGTGGTGGGTGTGTGATTGCGTAAGTGGGTGTTGTGTGGATGAGTGGGTGGGTGGTTGAGACGTGTTGCTGTGGCATGCAGTGTGGTGGTGATGCTTCAACGAGGTGTGAATGATGAGACGAGCTTGAGTCATCCCAGCGTGGCTGAGCCGTGGTTGAGAGTGGATCTTCTACGTAGTTGCGGTAGTGTCGTGGTTAGCGCGTTGCACTGCGAACCCGGCTACCCGAGTTCGATTCCTGCTCACGGACGACACCGGTGACGATTATCTGAATCGATCCTGGGCCTCCCTCGCCGACTCAGCCTCAAATAAGTAGCTGGTGCGGTGTATAAACATGAGCACTGGGGAGACAAAGGCGGCCTGGCGTGGTGTTGGCCACCCACCCCTCGTGTGCCGTGCCGGCCTTCATAGGTGCTGCTCGCTAGCAGCACTTGCCCCGACAGTCTGACCCGCACCCCTCCTGGACACCTGTGAAAAGGATCTTAATAGATCATCAGATTCCTCCTCCAGGATAACTCAAGATGATGTCTGTACGTAAATTAACTTCTTCCATACCGTACGTATCCAGCTGTGCTCATCCGATGTGCGGGGAAACACAAACTAAACACAAAAAGCAGCTCTAAAGAAATGATTCCAATGCACCACCTGTGTCCCCTCTTAGGCCAACTTGCTGAGTTTTATTCGCCCGGCGCTCCACTCGTTGTTGTGAGCGTTGCTCCTTTGTTGTTGTTGGAGGGCGACTGCCTCCAACTGCCCAGCAGCGTCCTTCACGAACCACCTCTACAGAGGCCGATATTGACACCCTGGTAGCAGTCAACGGCAAGTCCACTCAGCTCCACATCCCATTGCACCACATCAATCCATCTCTTTTCCAGCCCGTGCCGCACCCGTTTAGCCCCCTCGATCAGGCCCAACATAACGTGGGCACGCGGGTGGCTGCGGGCTCCATGACCCAGCCAGTGCAGCAGCCTCGCCTGCAGGAGGAGCTCACACGTGAGATTGTGCTCAGATCTCCCAGAGCCCTCCACGTGTCGCAAGCACAGAGACCGAGAAGATCCGCAACTTCGTGTGGAACGTCATGCCAGGTAGCTTACACACACACGCATACACATTGACCCATGTACACATACACCCTAAACCGTACACACACAGTACACGCTGATCTGCCGTGATGTGCTAGATGGGCCAGAGAGCTGAGTGATTGCCGAGTTCCACATCTCTGCTCTGAGTCTGGAGCTCACGAGGCCACAGCATCACCAGCAGCAGCAGCGAGCCGAGGAATTCACCGCGCGCGGAGTGTGACGCTGGTGCCGACAGAAAGCGACCGACGCACACCCAAAAGCAAAAATAAAGACGCAGACCCCCCGTGTAGCCTTCACAGACTGTAGGGGCAAGTGCTGTTAGCGAGCAGCTCCTATGAAGGCCGGCACGGCACACGAGGGGTGGGTGGCCAGCACCACGCCCGACCGCCTTTGTCTCTCTCGAGACGATGTTTACACACCGCACCAGGTACTCATTTGCGGCTGAGTCAACCTAGGGAGTCCCAGGGCCGGTTCAGATAATCGTCACGGGTGTTGGCCGTGAGCGGGAATCGAACTCGGGTCGCCGGTTTCGTAGCGCAGCGCACTGACTACTACACTACCGCTCCCCATACAAAGGCACACACAGAGACACTCACTCACAGTCTACCCGTGTAAACATGCGCGCACACACACGCGTGTGTGTTTAATATAGTGTTCCTGTGCATATATACAGCATTGTATATGTGTACTAGTGTGTAGTGTGTATGCGAGTTTGTTGATGTGTGTGTAGGGAGCGGTGGCGCAGTGGTTAACGCAACAGCGTTAGGAATCCGGCAGTCCGAGTTCGATTCCCGCTCACGGCCAACATCGGTGAGGAATACCTGACCCGGCCCTGGGACTCCCCTAGGTCGACTCAGACTTATACTGTATCCGGTGTTTTGTTTAAACGTCTTCACTGGGGAGACAAAGCGGCCGGGCGTGGTGCTGGCCACCCACCCCTCGTGTGCCGTTCTGGCCTTAATAGGTGCTTGCTAACAGTAACCGCAGGGACTCACAGATGTGCACGAACAGACACATACATACACACACAGACTCACTCAACATAGACTCACTCATACATTGAATCATGCTCAGACTTACTCATAGACACAATGACTCATTAAGACACGTAAACTTACACATACAATACTCAAACATGGTAGGCGTGCAAAGTACGAGAAAGGTACATGCTCTTACGTAGATTCGCACATAGACGCACGATTAGACTCACTCAGAGACAAAGACATCGACTCACACATAGACACGGACATAGACTCACACATAGACACATAGACTCACACTTAGATACGTAAACTTACACCTAGACTCACGCTTAGACTCACAGATAAAGACAAAGACTCACACAAGGACAAACTCAGAGACAAACACTCATTCAGAGACAGACTCACTCAGAGACAGAGATTCACACAACAACTCACTCAGAGACAGAGACTTACTCATAAGACAAAGACTCACTCAGAGACAAAGACTCACTCAGAGACAGAGACTCATTCAGAGACAAAGACTCACTCAGAGACAAAGACTCACTCAGAGACAAAGACTCACTCAGAGACTCATCAGAGACAAAGACTCACTCAGAGACAAAGACTCACTCAGAGACAAAGACTCACTCAGAGACAAAGACTCACTCAGAGACAAAGACTCACTCAGAGACAAAGACTCACTCAGAGACTCACTCAGAGACAAAACTCACTCAGAGACAAAGACTCACTCAGAGACAAAGACTCACTCAGAGACAAAGACTCACTCAGAGACAAGACTCATCAGAGACAAAGACTCACTCAGAGACTCACTCAGAGACAAAGACTCACTCAGAGACAAAGACTCACTCAGAGACAGAGACTCATTCAGAGACAAAGACTCACTCAGAGACAAAGACTCACTCAGAGACAGAGACTCACTCAGAGACAAAGACTCACTCAGAGACAAAGACTCACTCAGAGACAAAGACTCACTCAGAGACAGAGACTCATTCAAGACAAAGACTCACTCAGAGACAAAGACTCACTCAGAGACAAAAACTCACTCAGAGACTCACTCAGAGACAACGACTCACTCAGAGACAAAGACTCACTCAGAGACTCACTCAGAGACAAAGACTCACTCAGAAACAAAGACTCACTCAGAGACTCACTCAGAGACAAAGACTCACTCAGAGACAAAAACTCACTCAGAGACTCACTCAGAGACAAAGACTCACTCAGAGACAAAGACTCACGACTCCGTGGCAGTTGTGGTTGAGGCGGCATAACGAGTTAACTAGAGGGGGGGAGTCACTGATGGGGGGGGGGTAACTAATAGGGGAGTAACTGATTGGGGGATCACGAATTGGGGGCAGAGAGTCGGATGGGAGGAGGAGGGAGGGCGAGGAGGGGAGTGATTGAAGCACCGCACGAAGGCACTCTGGGTAATTGCGAGCAAATCGAGCAAGTGACGTGCACCCCGTCTGTGAGTCTCCACAGGAGGAATCGATGAGCGACAAAGCTCTTTTTCACAGATGCCATTTAGGGGCACGGGGTAAGAACGTCACAACAAACACTACTAAAACAAGATGGAGTGCAAGTTATAGGAAAGGTACGCAAATCAATAAAAAGATACAAAATAAAACTAAAATGTTTTTAATCTTGCCAGAATAAGCCACTAAACTCTTGGGTTGTTTTTCAGAAGCGACGTGGCCATCACAAATGAAAACCTGACCAAGTGGCTTATCACGTGGACATTTATAGCAGCCGCCAAAATACTGTGTGTGACTCCCTCGTGAGTTTTTGTGATGTGACCCTAAATCAGTATTTGAAGGCGGACTGGTATGACGTCCACTACCTCGCCTGGTCTACAGAGGTCGTGGGTTCGATCCCGATCCTGACGCCTGCTGCTGTATATTTGGAGTTTGCTTGTCTCTCTCTCATCATCATCACGGTGGCTATGAGATGTTAACTACCTCGCCTGGTCTACAGGAGGTCGTGGGTTCGACCCCGACCCTGACGCCTGCTGCTGTATAGTTGGAGTCTGCGTGTCTCTCTCTCACATCATCACGGTGGCTAGGATGTTAACTACCTCGCCTGTCTACAGGAGGTCGTGGGTTCGACCCCGACCCTGACGCCTGCTGCTGTATATTTAGTTTGCGTGTCTCTCTCTCTGCGTGGATTTTTTNCTCCGGATCCTCCGATTTTTTCTTCCACATTTATAAACATAGATTGAGATTATTAATATTATTTGCTGATATAAATGTCCCAATGATGAGCCACTTTGTTGAGCTCTCATTTGTGGTCGCCAGGTCGCTTGCGTGGTAGTTTGGGGATGGTTTCGTGTTGTATTTGTTTGTGTGATTTGTTTACCTTTCTTGTACTTTGCACCCCTTTGTTTTGTTTGTTGTTGTGATGTCCTTACCCCGTGTCCCGACTGGACATCTGTGAAAAAGAGCTTCATAGCTCATCGGATTCCTGCTGCAGTGTGAATACTACATTCTGATTCTGAACGTAGTGAAGTGAAAACGTGGGCCAGCGAAGGGATGGAGGAGTGATTTGGGACGCACCGAAGCCGACACTAAAAAGTCACGGAGGCAAACATGCGGCCTGAGGTGGACAGAGAACCCGATGGTGATTTAAACAAAAAAATCCGGAACAAAATAATAGATAAAATTATAGAAAATAATAGAGAAAACAATGAATAAAAGTTCGCAAAGAAGCCCAGAGAGAGACGCGTGCGCGTGGCAATTACGTCGCGAGACGTCGAGAGAGGAACACGCGGATTAGAGAGATGCAAGCGGATGGAGTGGCATCATCATCATCATCCAGACTGTTAATGAGAGAGACGCGAGTGGGGCGTGGGGCAGGAGACGTCACGGCGAGAAGGGAGCGTGCCGACGGACGACGGGAATGGTGGCAGCGATGATCATGATCATGATGATCATCACAATGATCATCATGATCATGACCATGATGATAATGATCATGATAATGATGACCATGATGATGAGCATGATGATGAGATCAGTTGGCGTGTGCAGGCGACGTGCGGATTTTGGCATCCGAAGGGTCGGGAGAGGGGGGCCGGCGGATTCGCGGAGGCCTTCATCCAGCAGTGGATTGGCCATGGCTGATGATGATCATGATGATTAGTAACGATTATTGGTTCAAGACGTTTCAATTAGCAAATAGGGAACGAAGTGATTAGCGTGATCACGCGCCATAGCGCATCGCACACACCAATCAGTAAACTCGCAGCTGAGTCTGTCGTGTGTGTGTTGTCGTGTGTGTGNGTCGTGTGTGTGTCGNGTGTGTGTGTGTGTGTGGTGTGTGTGTCGTGTGTGTGTGTGTGTGTGTNGTCGTGTGTGTGTGTCGTGTGTGTGTTGTCGTGTGTGTGTGTCGTGTGTGTGTTGTCGTGTGTGTTGTGTGTGTGTGTTGTGTGTGTGTGTGTGTGTGTTGTGTGTGTGTGTCGTGTGTGTGTGTCGTGTGTGTGTTGTGTGTGTGTTGTCGTGTGTGTGTCGTGTGTGTGTGTCGTGTGTGTTGTCGTGTGTTGTCGTGTGTGTTGTCGTGTGTGTGTTGTGTGTGTGTTGTCGTGTGTGTGTGTCGTGTGTGTGTTGTCGTGTGTGTGTGTGTGTGTGTTGTGTGTGTTGTTGGTGTGTTGTGTGTGTGTGTGTCGTGTGTGTGTTGTCGTGTGGTGTTGTGTGTGTGTGTGTGTGTGGTGTGGTGTGTGTGTGTCGTGGTGTGTTGTCGTGTGGTGTTGTCGTGTGTGTGTCGTGTGTGTGNTGTCGTGTGTCACGACCCAACCTCAAATGAGTACCTGGTGTAGCGGCGTGTAGGCAACATCACCACAAGGAGACAAAGGCGGCCGGGCGTGGTGCTGGCCACCCACCCGCTCGTGTGCCGTGTTGCGGCCTTCATAGGTGCTGCTCGCTAACAGCACTTGACCCAACAGTCTGTTCAAGGCTATACGGGGATCTTTGTCTTTGCCTTGTAAATTTGACACAGTCGCGTGTCTCGTGAATGTTGTCTGTATAACACAGCCAAAGATCCCCCGTATAGCCTGCAGCCGGCTGTTGGGGCAAGTGCTGTTAGCGCGCGGCTATGAAGACCCGAACGGCGCACGAGTGGGTGGTGTGGCCGGCACCACGCCTCCCCCATCGCTCACGTCGATCATTAAACGACACACCAGGCACTTTCTTAGGACTAAGTTTACTTGGGGGCGGGGGGGGGTCGAGTTGAGATGTTAGTGACTTGATGTTGAGCTGGAATCTAACGGATGCAGTGCGCCTGCTCGCCACATACATACAAAGACAAAGATCCCCCGTGTAGCCTTAACAGACTGTTGGGGCAAGTGCTGTTAGCGAGCACCTATGAAGGCCAGCACGACACACGAGGGGGTGGGTGGCCAGCACCACGCCCGGCCGCTTTTGTCTCCCCAGTGGCGATGTTTACACACCACACCAGGTACTCATTTGAGGCTGAGTCAACCTAGCGGAGGCCCAGGACCGGTTCAAATAATCCTCACTTGTGAGCAGGAATCGAACCCAGGTTCGTAGCGCGGCGTAAACCGCTACATTACCGCTCCACACATATATACATACACGCATATATATACACACATACACACACATATATACATACACAAACACACACATATATATACACACATACACACATATACATACACACACATATATACACATACACACGTAAATATACACACACATATACATACACACACACATACATATATATACACACACATATATATACACACATACACACACATACACACATACATACACACAAATACATACACACACATCTATATATTCACGCGCGTGCACCGGTAACGAAATCCACATCACACGTCACGTGCACAGACACACACCACGTCACGTGCACAGACACACACACGCACGTGCACAGACACACACACACGTGCACAGACACACACACACAGACACACACACGTGCACACACACACACACGTGCACAGACACACACGTCACGTGCACAGACACAAACACGTCACGTGCACACACACACACACGTCACGTGCACAGACACACACACGTCACGTGCACAGACACACACACGTCACGTGCACAGACACACACACGTCACGTGCACAGACACACACACGTCACGTGCACAGACACACACGTCACGTGCACAGACACACACACGTCACGTGCACAGACACACACACACGTCACGTGCACAGACACACACGTCACGTGCACAGACACACACGTCACGTGCACAGACACACACGTCACGTGCACAGACACACACGTCACGTGCACAGACACACACATGTCATGTGCACAGACACACACGTCACGTGCACAGACACACACACGTCACGTGCACAGACACACACCACGTGCACAGACACACACCACGTGCACAGACACACACACGTCACGTGCACAGACACACACACGTCACGTGCACAGACACACACGTCACGTGCACAGACACACACACGTCACGTGCACAGACACACACCGTCACGTGCACAGACACACACGCACGTGCACAGACACACACGTCACGTGCACAGACACACACGTCACGTGCACAGACACACACACGTCACGTGCACAGACACAAACACGTCACGTGCACAGACACACACCACGTGCACAGACACACACCACGTGCACAGACACACACACACAACGTGCACAGACACACACACATCACACGTGCACAGACACACACACACGTACACAGACACACACATCACGTGCACAGACACACACACACNCANGTGCACAGACACACACACACGTGCACAGACACACACACACGTGCACAAACACCCACACGTACACAGACACACACACGTGCACAGACACACACCATCGTGCACAGACACACACACGTGCACAGACACACACCACGTGCACAGACACACACACCACGTGCACAGACACACACACGTGCACAGACACACACCACGTGCACAGACACACACACACCANGTGCACAGACACACACACACGTGCACAGACACACACACCACGTGCACAGACACACACCACACGTGCACAGACACACACCACGTGCACAGACACACACACACGTGCACAAACACACACACGTACACAGACACACACCACGTGCACAGACACACACACACGTGCACAGACACACACCACACGTACACAGACACACACCACGTGCACAGACACACACCACACGTACACAGACACACACCACGTGCACAGACACACACCACGTGCACAGACACACACCACGTGCACAGACACACACCACACGTGCACAGACACACACCACACGTACACAGACACACACCACGTGCACAGACACACACACAACACGTACACAGACACACACCACACGTACACAGACACACACACACGTGCACAGACACACACACACGTGCACAGACACACACCACGTGCACAGACACACACCACGTGCACAGACACACACCACGTGCACAGACACACACACACGTGCACAGACACACACACACACGTACACAGACACACACCACACGTACACAGACACACACACCACACGTGCACAGACACACACCACGTGCACAGACACACACCACGTGCACAGACACACACACACACACACGTGCACAGACACACACACACGTACACAGACACACACACCACACGTGCACAGACACACACCACGTGCACAGACACACACCACGTGCACAGACACACACAACGTACACAGACACACACACAGTGCACAGACACACACCACGTACACAGACACACACANCACACGTGCACAGACACACACCACGTGCACAGACACACACACGTGCACAGACACACACACACGTGCACAGACACACACCACGTGCACAGACACACACACACACACNCGTGCACAGACACACACACACANGTGCACAGACACACACACACGTACACAGACACACACCACGTGCACAGACACACACACACGTACACAGACACACACACACACGTGCACAGACACACACCACGTGCACAGACACAAACACACGTGCACAGACACACACACACACACCANGTGCACAGACACACACCACGTGCACAGACACACACACACANACGTGCACAGACACACACCACGTGCACAGACACACACACACGTGCACAGACACACACACACACGTGCACAGACACACACACGTGCACAGACACACACCACGTGCACAGACACACACACACGTGCACAGACACACACCACGTGCACAGACACACACCACGTGCACAGACACACACCACGTGCACAGACACACACACACGTACACAGACACACACACACACGTACACAGACACACACACCACACGTGCACAGACACACACCACGTGCACAGACACACACCACGTGCACAGACACACACANACGTGCACAGACACACACCACGTGCACAGACACACACACACACGTACACAGACACACACCACGTGCACAGACACACACACACGTGCACAGACACACACCACACGTGCACAGACACACACACGTGCACAGACACACACATCACGTGCACAGACACACACCACGTGCACAGACACACACCACGTGCACAGACACACACACGTGCACAGACACACACCACGTGCACAGACACACACACACGTGCACAGACACACACCACGTGCACAGACACACACACACACGTGCACAGACACACACACACGTGCACAGACACACACCACGTGCACAGACACACACACGTGCACAGACACACACACACGTACACAGACACACACCACGTGCACAGACACACACACACGTGCACAGACACACACACACGTGCACAGACACACACANCACGTGCACAGACACACACACGTGCACAGACACACACCCACGTGCACAGACACACACCACGTGCACAGACACACACACGTGCACAGACACACACNCACGTGCACAGACACACACACGTGCACAGACACACCCACGTGCACAGACACACACACCNCACGTCCACAGACACACACCACGTGCACAGACACACACCACGTGCACAGACACACACANCACGTGCACAGACACACACCACGTGCACAGACACACCACACACACGTGCACAGACACACACACACANGTACACAGACACACACACGTGCACAGACACACACACNACACGTACACAGACACACACACGTGCACAGACACACACACGTGCACAGACACACACACGTGCACAGACACACACACACGTGCACAGACACACCCACGTGCACAGACACACACACAACGTAAACAGACACACACCACGTGCACAGACACACACACAACACGTGCACAGACACACACCACGTGCACAGACACACACNCACGTGCACAGACACACACACACACACACAGTGCACAGACACACACACACACAGTGCACAGACACACACNACGTGCACAGACACACACCACGTGCACAGACACACACCACGTGCACAGACACACACCGTGCACAGACACACACACGTGTACAGACACACACNACGTGCACAGACACACACNACGTGCACAGACACACACCACGTGCACAGACACACCACGTGCACAGACACACACACGTGCACAGACACACACCACGTGCACAGACACACACACGTGCACAGACACACACACGTGCACAGACACACACCGTGCACAGACACACCACATGTGCACAGACACACACACGTGCACAGACACACACCACGTGCACAGACACACCACACGTGCACAGACACACACCACGTGCACAGACACACACCACGTGCACAGACACACACCACGTGCACAGACACACACCACGTGCACAGACACACACACACGTGCACAGACACACACCACGTGCACAGACACACACCGTGCACAGACACACACACGTGCACAGACACACACCGACGTGCACAGACACACACCACACGTGCACAGACACACACCACGTGCACAGACACACATCACGTGCACAGACACGCACACACGTGCAGAGACACACACCACACACTGTTGGTGGCCGTGAGTGAGAATCGAACTCGTCTCACCGGGTCCGTAGCACAGCGCGCTAACCGCTGCGCCACCGCTCACCACTGACTCACCAGCAACAGAGACACACGCAGACTCACACAAACTATCCACACACTCACAGAGCCGCACTCACACAAACTATCCACACACTCACAGAGCTGCACTCACACACTCACACACTCACGGAGCCGCAGTCACACTTACACACACACACGCATGGACTTGCGCACAACTCGCACACACACACACACTCACACACTAACCTCGACTCGCACACACACACTCACACACTAACCTCGACTCGCACACACACACACTCACACACCTCGACTCGCACACACACACGCATGGACTTGAGCACAGACTCGCACACACAGACACTCACACACTCACACACTAACCTCGACTCGCACACACACACTCACACACTAAACTCGACTCACACACACAGACACTCACACACTTACCTCGACTCGCACACACACACGCATGGACTTGCGCACATACTCGCACACACACTTCGACTCGCAAACACAGAGACTCACACACCTCGACTCGCACACACAGACACTCACACACTAACCTCGACTCGCACACACACACGCATGGACTTGCGCACAGACTCGCACACACAGACACTCACACACCTCGACTCACACACACTTACACACATGGACTTGAGCACAGACTCGCACACACACACTCACACACTAACCTTGACTCGCACACACACACTCACACACCTCGACTCGCACACACAGACACTCACACACTAACCTCGACTCGCACACACACACGCATGACGTGCGTACAGACTCGCACACACAGACACTCACACACCTCAACTCACACACACTTACACACATGGACTTGAGCACAGACTCGCACACACAGACACTCACACACCTCGACTCGCACACACACACACATTTTGACTTCGACATTTAGAGTACCGAGTCGTCCCCTGTACTCTGTCGGTCCCCGTTAGTGAGTCTCCATTGTGACTGTGAGCCTCCGCGTGTCTCACCTCGTGAGAAGCTCTGCGCGTAGGGGCTCGGGAACGACTCGAAGATGCTGTTGGATGCCATGGCCCGAGTCGGTGGGTCCCGGAGCAGCGGAGCCGCAGCGAGAGGCTCGCGGCCAGACGCGACTCGCGGGGAGCCGCACGAGCGGAGAGCGGACGCGGGGTGCGGGGGGGGNAGGAAGGGGGCGAGGGGCGGGGTGGGGGGCGGGGTGCGGGGGAGGGGGGTGAGGGGCGGGGTTCGGGGGAGCTGTGAGGGAGGAGACGCGCGGCGCTGAGCGACGTCGGGAACGCGAGGACGGAGGAGAGCGCTGAGTCCAGCGGTAGCCCAGGTAGAGTCCAGGTGTAGCCCAGGTGTAGCCCAGGTAGAGTTCAGGTGTAGCCCAGCTGTAGCCCAGCTGTAGCTCAGGTAGTGTCCAGCTGTAGCCCAGCTGTAGCCCAGCGGTAGCCCAGGTAGAGTCCAGCAGTAGCTCAGCTGTAGTCCAGCTGTAGCCCAGGTGCAGTCCAGGTGTAGTCCAGGTGTAGCTCAGGTGTAGCCCAGCTGTCGTCCAGCTGTAGCCCAGGTGCAGTCCAGCTGTAGCCCAGGTAGGGGTCTAAGTGTGTCCCAGCTGTAGTCCAGGTGTAGTCCAGCTGTAGCCCAGCTGTAGTCCAGCTGTAGTCCAGGTGAGTCCAGCTGTAGCCCAGCTGTAGTCCAGTGTAGTCCAGTTAGAGTCTAAGTGTGTCCCAGCTGTAGCCCAGCTGTAGCCCAGCTGTAGTCCAGGTGTAGCCCAGCTGTAGTCCAGGTAGGGGTCTAAGTGTGTCCAGCTGTAGTCCAGGTAGAGTCTAAGTGTGTCCCAGCTGTAGCCAGGTAGGGTCTAAGTGTGTCCCAGCTGTAGCCCAGGTAGGGGTCTAAGTGTGTCCCAGTTGTAGCCCAGGTAGGGGTCTAAGTGTGTCCCAGCTGTAGCCCAGGTAGGGGTCTAAGTGTGTACCAGCTGTAGTCCAGGTAGGGGTCTAAGTGTGTCCCAGCTGTAGCCCAGGTAGGGGTCTAAGTGTGTCCCAGCTGTAGTCCAGGTAGGGGTCTAAGTGTGTCCCAGCTGTAGTCCAGGTAGGGGTCTAAGTGTGTCCCAGCTGTAGTCCAGGTAGGGTCTAAGTGTGTCCCAGCTGTAGCCCAGGTAGAGGTCTAAGTGTGTCCCAGTTGTAGTCCAGGTAGGGGTCTAAGTGTGTCCCAGCTGTAGTCCAGGTAGGGGTCTAAGTGTGTCCCAGCTGTAGTCCAGGTAGGGGTCTAAGTGTGTCCCAGCTGTAGTCCAGGTAGGGGTCTAAGTGTGTCCCAGCTGTAGTCCAGGTAGGGGTCTAAGTGTTTCCCAGCTGTAGTCCAGGTAGGGGTCTAAGTGTGTCCCAGCTGTAGCCCAGGTAGGAGTCTAAGTGTGTCCCAGCTGTAGCCCAGGTAGGGTCTAAGTGTGTACCAGCTGTAGTCCAGGTAGGGGTCTAAGTGTGTCCCAGCTGTAGCCCAGGTAGGGGTCTAAGTGTGTCCCAGCTGTAGTCCAGGTAGGGGTCTAAGTGTGTCCCAGCTGTAGTCCAGGTAGGGGTCTAAGTGTGTCCCAGCTGTAGTCCAGGTAGGGTCTAAGTGTGTCCCAGCTGTAGCCCAGGTAGGGGTCTAAGTGTGTCCCAGTTGTAGTCCAGGTAGGGGTCTAAGTGTGTCCCAGCTGTAGTCCAGGTAGGGGTCTAAGTGTGTCCCAGCTGTAGTCCAGGTAGGGGTCTAAGTGTGTCCCAGCTGTAGTCCAGGTAGGGTCTAAGTGTGTCCCAGCTGTAGTCCAGGTAGGGGTCTAAGTGTGTCCCAGCTGTAGCCCAGGTAGGGGTCTAAGTGTGTCCCAGCTGTAGTCCAGGTAGGGGTCTAAGTGTGTCCCAGCTGTAGCCCAGGTAGGGGTCTAAGTATGTCCCAGCTGTAGCCCAGGTAGGGGTCTAAGTATGTCCCAGCTGTAGCCCAGGTAGGGGTCTAAGTGTGTCCCAGCTGTAGCCCAGGTAGGGGTCTAAGTTTGTCCCAGCTGTAGTCCAGGTAGGGTCTAAGTATGTCCCAGCTGTAGTCCAGGTAGGGGTCTAAGTATGTCCCAGCTGTAGCCCAGGTAGGGGTCTAAGTGTGTCCCAGCTGTAGCCCAGGTAGGGGTCTAAGTGTGTCCCAGCTGTAGCCCAGGTAGGGGTCTAAGTGTGTCCCAGCTGTAGCCCAGGTAGGGGTCTAAGTTTGTCCCAGCTGTAGTCCAGGTAGGGGTCTAAGTATGTCCCAGCTGTAGCCCAGGTAGGGGTCTAAGTATGTCCCAGCTGTAGCCCAGGTAGGGTCTAAGTGTGTCCCAGCTGTAGCCCAGGTAGGGGTCTAAGTGTGTCCCAGCTGTAGTCCAGGTAGGGGTCTAAGTGTGTCCCAGCTGTAGCCCAGGTAGGGTCTAAGTGTGTCCCAGCTGTAGCCCAGGTAGGGTCTAAGTGTGTCCCAGCTGTAGCCCAGGTAGGGGTCTAAGTGTGTCCCAGCTGTAGTCCAGGTAGGGGTCTAAGTGTGTCCCAGCTGTAGCCCAGGTAGGGGTCTAAGTGTGTCCAGCTGTAGCCCAGGTAGGGGTCTAAGTGTGTCCCAGCTGTAGCCCAGGTAGGGGTCTAAGTGTGTCCCAGCTGTAGTCCAGGTAGGGTCTAAGTGTGTCCCAGCTGTAGCCCAGGTAGGGGTCTAAGTGTGTCCCAGCTGTAGCCCAGGTAGGGGTCTAAGTGTGTCCCAGCTGTAGCCCAGGTAGGGGTCTAAGTGTGTCCCAGCTGTAGTCCAGGTAGGGGTCTAAGTGTGTCCCAGCTGTAGTCCAGGTAGGGTCTAAGTGTGTCCAGCTGTAGCCCAGGTAGGGGTCTAAGTGTGTCCCAGCTGTAGCCCAGGTAGGGGTCTAAGTGTGTCCAGCTGTAGCCCAGGTAGGGTCTAAGTGTGTCCCAGCTGTAGTCCAGGTAGGGGTCTAAGTGTGTCCCAGCTGTAGCCCAGGTAGGGGTCTAAGTGTGTCCCAGCTGTAGCCCAGGTAGGGGTCTAAGTGTGTCCCAGCTGTAGCCCAGGTAGGGGTCTAAGTGTGTCCAGCTGTAGCCCAGGTAGGGTCTAAGTGTGTCCCAGCTGTAGCCCAGGTAGGGGTCTAAGTGTGTCCCAGCTGTAGCCCAGGTAGGGGTCTAAGTGTGTCCCAGCTGTAGTCCAGGTAGGGGTCTAAGTGTGTCCCAGCTGTAGTCCAGGTAGGGGTCTAAGTGTGTCCCAGCTGTAGCCAGGTAGGGTCTAAGTGTGTCCAGCTGTAGCCCAGGTAGGGGTCTAAGTGTGTCCCAGCTGGCCCAGGTAGGGGTCTAGTGTGCTCCTCGCGCTTCTGTCGGGACACCGACGGTTTGCGCATGCGTGCGTGTGTGTGTTTAAAGTGTGTGTAAGTGGTTGTGTGCGTGTGAGTGCGTGTGATGCGTGTGTAGTGTGTGTNGTGCGTGTGGTGTTGTTTAAAGGTATGTAAGTGCGTTGTGTGTTTGTAAAGTGGTTAAGTGCTTTGTGTGTGTAATGCGTGTGTGTGTGTGTGAGTGGTGGTGTGGTGTTTAAAGTGTGAAGTGCTGTGTGCATGTGAGTAGGCGTGTTGTGTGGTGTCTCGTGAGTGCGTGTAGGTGTGTGAGTGGGGTTGGACCGGTGGCGCAGTGGTTAGCGCGCTGCGCTCGAATCGGCTACCCACGATTCCCCAGGCCAACTCAGGTGACATTCTCTACCGGTCCTTGGACGAGTAGCTGGGGCTGTGTGTCAACGTCGCCATAAGGAGACAACGGCCGGGCGGGTGCTCCGGCCACCCCTCGTGCGGCGGGGTCCGGCCTTCACTGGGGTTTCTGGCTCGCAGCACTTTCCACAACAGCTCGAAGGCTGTACGGGGCTTCTTTATCTTTGTTTTCGCGAGTGTTGAGTGAAACACGGCGTGTCTGTCATTGTGCACGAGAGTGAAAGGAGTGGTGAATGCGCACGCACACACGCGCGCACACACACACGCACGCACGCAAGCATACGCACGCATACACACGCATACACACACACACGTACACACACACACGTACACACACACTCACTTTCTCCGACCCCATCTTGCTCTGCAAAACTCCATCTGATCCCTCGCTGCCTCGGATAAGGGGGTAGAGGTGTGTGTCCCCCCCCTCCCTCCCTGGGGTCCCCTTCTGCTCGTGGGCCCTCTTAGTGAGACCCCTTCCATTGGGGCCGGGGACCCCGCAATCACGGGGTTGTGCGGGGGGGGGGCAGGGCTCGAGGGAGGGGGGAGGGGTGTTTGAGAGGCGTGTCTGTGTGTGTGTCTAAGTGTGTCTGTGTGTGACTAAGTGTGTGTCTAAGTGTGTCTGTGTGTGTCTAAGTGTGTGTGTCTAAGTGTGTGTTTAAGTGTGTTTGTGTCTGTGTGTGTCTAAGTGTGTGTGTGTTTAAGTGTTTGTGTGTGTGTGTCTGTGTGTGTCTCTGTGTCTGTGTGTTTGTGTGTGTGTGTGTGTCTAAGTGTGTTTGTGTGTGTGTTTAAGTGTTTGTGTGTGTGTGTCTAAGTGTGTCTGTGTGTGTGTCTAAGTGTGTGTGTCTGTGTGTGTCTGTGTCTAAGTGTGTTTGTGTGTGTGTCTAAGTGTGTGTGTGTGTCTGTGTGTGTGTGTCTGTGTGTGGGGAGCGGTAGTGTAGCGGTTAGCGCGCTGCGCTATGAACCTGGCGACCCGGGTTCGATTCCCGCTCACGGCTAACACCAGTGACGATTATCTGAACCGGTCCTGGGCCTCCCCTAGGTCGACTCAGCCTTAAACGAGTACCTGGTGCGGTGTGAAACATCGCCACTGGGGAGACAAAGGCGGTCGGGCGTGGGGGCTGGCCACCTACCCCTTCGTGTACCGTTCCGGCCTTTATAGGTGCTCGCTAACAGCACTTGCCCCTACAGTCTGTTAAGGCTATACGGGGATCTTTGTCTATTGTATGTGTGTGGGGAGCGGTGGTGCAGCGGTTAGCGTGCCGCTCTACGAACCCGGCGACCTGAGTTTGATTCCCGCTCACGCCAACACCAGTGATGACGATCTGAACCGGTCCTGGGCCTCCCCTAGGTTGACTCAGCCTCAAATGAGTACCTGTGCGGTTTGTAAACATCGCCGCTGGAAAGACAAAGGCGGCCGTGTGACGTGCCAGCCTTTATAGGTGCTCGCTAACATCACTTGTTAAGGCTATAGGGGCGATCTTTGTCTATGTGTGTGTGTCTCTTTTTAAATCCTTTATATTAAGTTCGCTTGCTTGCGTGCTTGCTTGCTTAGGACCGTGCAAATCTTTCGGTCGTTTTTTAACCCACTTCCCGTGATCCAATCGAGCTGACATTTTCCACACAGACTCGTTGTGCCAGACAATTAATGTTCGTGAAAAAAAATTCCCAAAATTTTACACTTTTTAGCAAAAAAAAAATATTTTACATATATTCAAAAGAACTCATTCTTGGCTTTGGCTGAACGTCACAGTATAAGAGCCCAGAGCGTAACCCCTCCACAGGCCGTGGCGGAGTAGCGCAGTTGGTAGCGCCCTCGCTTCCCATGCCAAAGGTCGCGGGATCGATCCCCGCGTCCTCCACAGGCGAATATATTTTAAATCCTTTATATTAAGTTCGCTGCCACGCATATAAAGGATTTATAGTGAAAAACTTTGTTTTTACGGGTTATACTTATTAAAGAAAGCCTTCATACCCACGATCCATCCTGAATTTAACCAGACTGGATTGTGTGAGGAGTTCACATATTATTGAGAGATCTGAACAAAGTCCTATCGGTGAGCTCCTCCGGCAGGCGAGGCTGCATTGGCTGGGTCATGTATCCCGCATGCCCGGCACGGGCTAGAGAAGAGATGGAGTGATGTGGTACAGGAGGACGTGGAGCTGAGTGGACTTGCCGATGACTGCTACCAGATCGGCCTCTGTGGAGGAGGAGGAGGCTCGTGAAGGACGCTACTGGGCAGTTGGAGGCAGTCGCCCTCCGGCAACAACGGAGGGCGGAGGAGCGACGCTCACAACAACGAACGGAGCGCCGGGCGGCTAAAGTGCAGAGCTGACACAGTAGGGGGCACAGGTGGTGCATCAGCCAGTCATCTCGGTCATCTCAGTCAGTCAACCCACGGCACCTGCTGGGTCTGCCCTGTGACCTCCTGCCAGCAGCCACTTCACGTGGCCTCGAAGTGCACCTAGCCTGGCACAAGCGCCCTGGTGACGTCACCGCCACTGTGTGCGAATGGCGGTTGTTGTCTCTGTGTCTCTCTCTGTGAGTCTCACTCCTAGGTCGCCTCAGCCTCGAATGAGTCTCTGCTGCTACGTGTAAACATGAGCACGAAGGAGACAAAGGCGGCCGGGTGTGGTGCTGTCCACCCCAGCCCCTTGTGTCTGTGCCGGCCTTCAAGAGCATCTTAGAGGCTATACGGGGACCTTTGTATTGTGGTGAGTGTCAGTCGTGGGGAGCGGTGGCGCAGCGGTTGGCACTACACTTGGGCTACGAACCTGGCCACCCGAGTTGATTGGGCCTCCCTAGGTCGACTCAGCTGTAAATGACGGGGCGTGGTGCCGACCTCCCGCCGCCTCTTGTGCCGTGCGGGCCTTCAGAGGTTCTGCTCACGAACAGCACTTGCCCCGCCAGCCTGCGCGGGCTACCTGGGGGCTCTTTGTCTGTGTGTCCGCGCGCGTCTCTCAGTGTCAATGTGCCGCACGTCTGTGTTGAGTGAACTGGATGTGTCTGTGCGTCCCCTAGGTAGACTCGGCCTTAAATTACCGTCGTACCTCGTGCACTGCGCAACATCCGCATCGGTGGAGACAAAGGCGTCCGGGAGCGGTCCGGACCCACCCCAGCGGGACTTTCACAGGTGGCTTGCTGGCTCAGAGCACTTGCCCCGCCAGCCGGCGCGCGCTACCTGGGGGAGCTGTGTCTGTGTGTGTGTGTGTCACGCCCTTGGGGTGATTCATCTCGTTCCATTTCGCGAGAAATGCCGCGACGCGCGCACGTGCCTGTACAGTGCGCGCGGTGCACTGTACACCTTTTAACACAAAAAAGGCAAAGTTCCCTCCCCCACCCGTGTAGCCTGCGGAGGCGGTGGGGGCAAGTGCCGTGAGTAGCGAGCAGCAGCTATGAAGGCCGCCACCGCGGCACACGAGGGGGTGGTGGCCAACACCGCGCCACGGCCGCCTTTGTCTCCCCAGGGGCGATGTTTAACACACCGCACCGGGTACTCAGTTGAGGCTGAGTCGACCTAGGGGGAAGGCCCAGGACCGGGGTTCGTGGTGTGCCGCTCCACGACTACACAAAGACAAAGATCCCCCGTGTAGCCTTCACAGACTGTTGGGGCAAGTGCAGTAAAGGCGGCACACGAGGGGTGGATGGCAGCAGCGCGCACAACCAAACACCACCAAGTTTCCCCACGTCCCCAGAGGGGCGCTCGTGCCAGGCCAGGTGCACGCTGAGGCCACCACGTCACGTGTTGAAGGAGGAGGAGGGGGTCCCAGGTGGTATCGGCTTGGCTGACGAGATGCACGAGAGACAAAGGCGGACGCGCACGTCCAAAATCACGGCGCGGTGTGGGGATAAGGTGCACACAATCACATAAACACACAAACACACAAAAACATAAACACACAAACACACAGTCACACAAACACACAAAACACAAACACACAATCACATAAACACATCGACACGCAAACACACAGTACACAATCACCCAAACACACACACAATCACCCAAACACACAACACACAATCACACAAAACACAATCACACAAACACACAAAATCACACAATCACATAAACACACAATCACACAAACACATCNACACATAATCACACAAACACCCAAACACACAAACACACAATCACATACACACACAATAAAACAATCACATAAACACACAATCACATAAACACATAAACACACAAACATCGNCACACAACACACAAACACATCGACACAATCACACAATCACACAAACACACAATCACACAATCACATAAGCACACAAACACATCGACACACAATCACACAATCACATAAACACACAATGACACAATCACACAAACACAAGCACATAACACACAATAACACAATCACACAAACACATCACACAAACACACGACACAATCACACAATCACACAATCACACAAACACACAACACACAATCACATAAACACACAAACACATCGACACACACATCACACAATCACATAAACACACAGACACAATCACACAAACACATAACACACAATAACACAATCACACAAACACACAGTCACATAAACACACAATAACACAATCACACAATCACATACACAACACACAATCACACAAACACATCGACACACAAACACATCGACACACAAACACACAAACACATCACAAACACACAATCACACAATCACACAATCACAAACACATACACACAAACACACAATCACAAACACATCGGCACACAAATACACAATAACACAATCACATAAACACAAACACACAATCACACAAACACATCAACACACAAACACATCAACACACAAACACACGACACACAACACACAATCACACAAACACATCAACACACAATCACATAAACACACAATCACACAAACACATCAACACACAAACACATCGACACACAAACACATCGACACACAAACACACAAACACATCGACACGCACGCGTAGACACGGACACACGGACACACCCTCGTGCAAACACGCGCACAGTCTAACGAAGACAAAGATCCCCGTGTAGCCTGTAACAGTCTGTAGGGGCAAGTGCTGTTAGCGAGCACCTGTGAAGGCCGGCGCTGTGGCACACGAGGGGTGGGTGGCCAGCACCACGCACGGCCACCTTTGTCTCCCCAGTGGCGATGTTTACACACCGCACCAGGTACTCATTTAAGGCTGAGTCGACCTAGGGGAGGCCCAGGACCGGTTCAGATAATCGTCACTGGTGTTGGCTGGAGCGGGAATCTAACTCGGGTTACCGGGTTCGTAGCACAGCGCGCTAACCACTGCACCACCGCTCCCCTACAGTCTGAACACACACAGTCACACCCTAATGCAAACACACCGCTACACACACGGAGACACACCCTCGCGCAAACACACACGCAAACACACACGCAAACACACACGCGCAAACACACACACGCAAACACACACGCGGAGACACACACACGGAGACACACACACGGAGACACACAAACACACAAACACACACAAACACACGCACACACAAAGACAAAGATCCCCGTGTGAGTCTTTAACAGACTGTTGGGCAAGTGCCGTTAGCGATGCACTTAGGAAGGCGCCGGCCACGCCACACACGTGGACTCAGAAATAGCCAACACCACGCCCGGCCGCCTTTGTCTCCCTCGTGGCAATGTTTGCACACTGCAGGACTCATTTGAGGCTGAGTCGGCCTAGGGGAGGCCCAGAACCGGTCATGTAATCGTCACCCGTGCTGGTGGCCGTGGGCGGGAATCGAACTCGGGTTGGCCGGGTTTGTAGCGCAGCGCGTTCACCGCTGCACCACCGCTCCCCACCAACTCCACAAACTCCACTAACCATAACTCCACTAACCATAACTGCACTAACCACCACTACACGCGCGCACACACACGTACAGTTACACAGACACACCCTCATGTAAGTGCATGCATAGGTACAAAGAGAGTTACACACACGCGCACTCACCCGCGTGGCGGAAGGAATCATCTACCTGGCGACTCTATGTACTATTGATGCTATTCAATAATCAATAAAACTAATTCAGCCCATTATTCATCGAGGGTTGATGCATTGATTAGAGTACCACTCCAAATTGATAGACTCACCCTCGCCATAGGAATGTGGTATTTCCACCGCTGGCTCTACAGGGCTGCAAACACAAGATGAGCACCGCCTCATTAGTTATTGGGGCGCCACGGTGGCTAGGAGATGTTAACTACCTCGCCGAGGATACAGAAGGTCGTGGGTTCAATCCCGACCCTGACGCCTGCTGCTGTATATTTGGAGTTTGCGTGTCTCTCTCTCTCTCATCATCACGGTGGCGAGATGTTAACTACCTCGCCTTGTATACAGGTGGTTGTGGGTTCAATCCCGACCCTGACGCCTGCATATTCGGAGTTTGCGTGTCTATCTCTGCCTGCGCGTGGTCTCTGGGTCCTCCCTCCACATTTAGAATCAACGTGCGTTTACAGTATTTGGCTGCTATACATTTACACGTGATAAGCCACTTCGTTGAGGTATCATTTGTGGCCAGGTCGCTTCTGAAAAAGCAGCTCAGTGGGCCTTACCTGGTCAAATAGCAAAAAAAGTAAAATAATTTGTCGTTCGAGTAGAATCTTTTTTTACAAATCCCATCAGCCGCTCGGAATTCTGTAAGTATTGAGTCGAACTCGGACCCGTGTCTAACAGAGAGGGCCCTTTGCCTGGAACATCTGGCAACTGAATCAGAATTGGTTCAAGCGAGCCTGACTCTGCTCATGTGACTCTGAAAGTCGAAATCGGTCATTGTGTAATAAAAGACCCGGTCAGGCACTGCTGGTCTCCGCTTGTCTTTAATTCAGGTTCTTCTCCGCACCCCGCTGGTCTCCTCCATGGATCAGGGTCGTCTCACGCGCGCCCCGCGCACGCTTCCTCTCGCGTGCCACGCACGCTCCTCCGTTAGCTCCTCTACTCCCGCACTCCGCACACCGCTGGCCGACGGCGTGCTGAGGTCCTCGGCCACGTGGCCGATGGCACGGATCTTTTCCTCACCACCCAACGTGGCTCAGACTCTTAACTTCCCCGACTGCCCCGATCTCTTCCGGGCTCCCACTTATCCCCATTCCCCCCACGTGACCCTGACTCCCCCCTTCCGGATCGTCAGATCCGGCCTTCCCATACTACCCGCTGGCTCCGCCCCCATTCACCTTGCCTCCCATTGGAGCCGAGGTGAATGGTGGCCCTCCCACACGCCGCTCAGACCAGGCTCCGCTCCCAAATACCCCGGGCCGTGTGATTGGACCAGAGCCCAGCAACAACCCCATTTACGCTCGCATTACATGACCCCCCCCCCCCTGATGAAAAAGCCAGCCGTCCCGGCTGCAATAGGACAAAATAATGCAAGCGACAGCATCACAATCAGGAATCACCAGACACAACGGAGAGTATAACAACAACACAATTAACGAAAGGGAAGGGATTTGGAACGAGTGCGGGTCGTCCTTCACGAGAGGCGGCGCCCTCAAAGGTCGCAGTCCCGACAGGGTTTGAGGAGCGGCGGAACCGGAACCATCCACCGCTGGTGGAGGCCTGTCCGTCCAGCACCCTGTTCCCCAGAGAGGTCCGTAATCGGGGCTCCCTGCAACTGCAACCGCGGCGGGGTTGGAGGGCAGCGGGGCCAAGTGTCCCCGTCGCCGTGGTAGGCCCACCCGGTGCAGGAATCGCTGTGTCCGGCAGGATCACAGCCGCCCGTCTACAGGAGGCACGACAGGCGCGCTTGCAGGTTAAACAGGCAAAGTCAGTGGCGCGTCAGACGCGACAGACACCGGCAAGGCAACGTTAGGAGATGACGCATCCACTCGCGGGGCCACGTAGGGTTTCAATCGGACGTGTGAACGTACCAACGCCGCGATCCGACCCGAACGCGCAAGGACTGCGGGCGAGGGACCTCAATGAGCACAACCGGCCCCTGCCAGGGTTTGTGCAACTTAGGGGAGGTCCCCACGGTACCTGTGCGCAGTGGAGCCAGGCCATGTCCCCACTCGCCAGGGGGACCCACGATGAGAGCGCCGGGCACAACCTTCGTTCCGGGCCTGGGTCCTGGCCGTAGCCAATCGGGCCGCCTCCTGCGCTTCCGCCGCGCGCCGTGCGGCATCACGAATATACTCTGGGAGGGCTTAACAGGACCCTCGCCCGCGTGCCAAGTTGCACTTCCACCGGCAGCACATTCTCGTGGCCGTACATCAAAAAGAAAGGTGAATACTCCGTTGACGCATGTGGCACCATCCGGTAAGCGGAGAACACCCCAGGGATATGCAAATCCCAATCGGCCTGCTTCTCGCTAACCGTATGACAGAGCATGGCCGACAGGGTCCGGTTCAACCGTTCAACCATCCCATCAGTTTGTGGATGGTAGGGAGACGTCCGAACTTTCTTAGTCCCAGTGCGTCGCACACATCCCGCAATAGGTTGGAAGAAAAATTTCGCCCTTGGTCTGTAAGCAACCTTTCCGGCGCCCCCTTGTCCATCATATATCCGAACAGAAATGATAGACGCCGCCGACTGGTCGGGCAAAGGCCAGGCCATCGGCCACCGGGAAAGATATTCAACCCCGACCGGACGGGGGAAAGGGCCCCAGAATATCCAACGCCATCAACTCGTTAACCCCGCGACACTTGTATCGACTGCACTGGGGGAACATACGGTTGCTTAGGTGGCTTCCGCCGGGCACAGTCGGAGCACGCCCGAATATGCCCGACGACGTCAGTCGTCATGCCGTGCCAAAAATAATCCCGCTGTAACGTCAATAAGGTTTTCTGCACCCCGAGATGTAACAACTTCTCAGCGTGCAGAATCCGAATCAACTCATCGCAACGACGACGGCACAACAAGACGCCAGCATCGTGCAAGCCTTCCACATCAACAAGCCGTCACGGAGAGCCGCTCCTGGCATCCCATCGGACGACGGATATTCCTTCTCCTTCGCAGCCTGACTCCGTAAGGCCCCCAGCGAATCATCGAGCAATTGCTCTCGAATCCACACGGAACGCGGCAAATAAAAAACCCCGTTGGCCGGTTCCGGACACGTGGAAGCCCCGGGCATCTCCACAGCAGATATGACAGGTCGCGGGGGCTGTGGAACCGCGTGCACCTATTCGTGCCAGAGGCACAGGCGCAGATGGATCCCTGCGACAATCGGAGAGCGCGTCCGCATTTGCATGACGCGACCCTTACATATTGAATCTCAAACGAAAATTCCTGAAAAGTTTCCAACCATCGCGCCAATTGGCCAGACGGTTGGTTAACTTTCAGGGAATATTGCAGAGCCGCGTAGTCCGTGCGCACAATAAATTTGCGGCCATACAAATACGGGCGGTATTGACGGACAAAATGCACTATAGCCAACAGTTCCGGTGGTAATGCAGTAGCGGGTCTCCGCCGGAGATAAAACGCGGCTCCCGTAAGCCACAACGCGCTCGACGCCACCCTTAAACTGCGATAGGATGGCCTCAATCCCCGTGTCACTAGCGTCGGTATCCAGAATAAAAGGCAGAGTGAAATCAGAGTAGTCCAGCGTCGGCACTGACGCCAAGCGATCGCGTAGGCCATGAAATGCCACCTTCTCCGCTGGCCCCCAGCTGAACCTCCGGTTCTTTGTCGTAAGGAGGAGCAACGGCTTAGCGATCGTAGCAAAATTCGGAACGAACCTGCGATAATAGGAAGCGAACCCGACAAAGACGCACGTCACCCACCGTGGCCGGAATCGGCCAGTCCCGGACGCACGCCGTTTTCTCCGGGTCCGTGGCCACACCGACAGAGCTGACAATGTGGCCCAAATAGCGCACGGATCGTTGCAAAAGGTGACACTTCTTGGGCTTAAATTTCAATTTGGCGGAACGCACCCTAGCAAAAAAAGCATCCAATCTCTGAAGATGCTCCTCAAACGTACGGCTGAGCACAATAACATCATCCAAATATATCAAGCACATGTCCCACTGCAGACCGGTCAACACGAGTTCCATCAACCTCTGGAACGTAGCAGGGCGGTGTTCAACCCCATGGGAAGACAATTAAACTGAAACAGCCCTGCGGCGTATGGAAAGCCGTCTTTTTCCTCGAGGACTCGTCCAGGGGGAGCTGCCAGAGCCCCGAAGAGAGGACAAGAGTGGAAAAAATTTCGCCCCGGACAAGGCATCGAGGGAATCATCCATACGCGGCAGGGGATAAGCGTCCGCAACCGACACTTGTTTAACCTCCGAAAATCAACACAAAACCGCAAATTACCATCTTTTTTCTTCACCAGGACCACCGGAGCGCCCCACGGGCTGTTGGACGGAGAGATAATGTCAGCGGCTAGCATATCATCCACTGCGCCGCGTACATGATCCCTCTCTGCCGGGCTCAACCGATGTGGATTCATCCGAATGGGAGCAGCATCCCGGTATCAATATGGTGGGAGAGCAACGAGGTGCATCCCAGATCGAAATCGTCTTTACTAAAGACATCAGAATATTTTTCCAACAGCGCGCGAAGCGCGGACCGCTGGTCCGTAGTCAAGGATGCATTTTCTTGGCACAACCCGGCGATCCATCGATCGTCCTGCGACGTCGAGGCCGAAACCCCCCTACGAGGCCCCGGTGAGCCGGATCGTAATGGGCCGTGAAGGCGGTCGTAGCATGGGCCAGAACTGTTCCGTCCGGCACGACGACATTGTCCGCGCCTCCATTCAACACTTGCAAAAATGGAGGCTGACCCAGCCGAACAATCGTCCGTGCCACGACCAGCGCCAGGCCAGCCGTAACTGCGTTGGACAGCAACAACAACACCCCCGCCACCCCCTCGACCCCAGGCACGGGTTTCCGATAACGCAGTGGAATGAGCATCTGCGAGACAGGTGGAATGTCGACCGAAACATTGGACAGCGCCTGCACCTGGCGGTCCGGGCGGACTGGCCCCACGGCGACGGCAAAAAGAAAATCTTCTGGCCCGCCGGTAACTCAATACAATTCTGATCTACCCTTATCTGAATGGGCATCTTTGCCAGGAAATCGGTCCCCAACAAACACGGCACAGCGAGGGACCTGGAGATTAACACCGAAGCCGACACACCCCCAACCGAAATACGCGCCTCCACTGACCAACGATGCCCATACTCCCTCCGTTCTCCGCAACACATGAATCGTAAACCGGTCGTACCCGCGACGGTGGAATGGACAGTAGATGGAATATCACGTCCGAGATGATAGTTGCGGACGAGCCCGAATCTACCAAAATCCGCACGTCGATCCCCTGTATCGAATCCGACACGGTCGACGACCCAGTAGCGGCTGCGACCACCCTCCGTGCCAATTTTCGCCACTATGTCAGTGAGCGACGCGGATCCCTTAGAGTCCCCCCATTAGAACAGGCCCCCGGAACGCATACCGACGGTGATGCATGAGATGACAGGCCTTGCCGGGTGTCTGATGCGTACCGACTTGCCTGACACGGTTGACTCTCCGGCGTTGACGTCGCGTCTCTGGCCGGGACTCCGGCTGAAGAGGCGGGCGAGGGCGACTCCGACAGTCCCACGCGAAGTGTCCAAGACGCCCGCAGCGGTAACACGACGAGTCAGCCCGCCCCCGGCTCCTCCCGTCTCGGCGATCCCTCAGCGGTGGCCCGGAGCGCGACTCCGCTCCCCTCGAGGAACCCACTGGGCCGCCACCATAGTGAGATCGCCAGGCCCCCTCTCATCCGGCATGAAGACGGCCTTCGACGGAGTCCACCCGACGGCGTCTCCCTCCACGGTCGGGCTCCCTGTCCTGGATACGCGGCCATGGCCAGCTCAAGCACAGTGCCCCGGAAAGCCACAGGCGATTCCTCCATTGCCCGTTGCCTCTGGACGAATCTGCGGTGTGCGTCGTCCGGAGGCTCGTACGCTTCCGCCATTTCGTCGAACGCCCCTTTCAGCATCGCCTTCTTCGCAGCTGCGATGGAGCGGAAGAATTTCAAAGACTTGTCATACAGGAGCGTCGGCAGAACTTCCAAGGCCTCCGCATCCGTCCACTTGGCGGATCGGACGGCCGACTCAAAACGCCACGAAAATGCGCTCCAATCTCCTTCAACTGAGAATTCTTTAATCGTCGTCAGGCGATGGCTGCGAGTCCCCGAGCTGCTATCTTCCGATGCAGGCGTCCCATGAGGCGGCGACAAGATGGCGGCATCCCGCCGTGGCGGCGACAAGATGGCGGCTTCCCGCCGCGGCGGCGACAAGATGGCGGCCCCACTGTTCGGCCGCGCACACCAAGATGGTGGCATCCTGCCCCGTGTCGGAGAGGGCGGGAGCCCACAGAGGCCCCAGTGGCGGATGGCTCGGCCCCACCCGAAGGCTCCCCGCTTGATGGCCCGCCGCGTGGCTGTCCCAGCATCGTCGCTGGCACGACCAGGGTGACTAAATCCAGCAGAACGGCCCGCAGTGAATCAAGCTGGTCTGCCACGTGTCGCCAGCCGTCCTCGGCGCCCATCGACGCAGACGGCCCAGCCGCCGCGACGACATCTTGTACTCCTGTCGTGTCGCTCGCCGCCACTTCGCCCACGTCCTCCATGGTCGGGACTGCCACCGCCAGAGGAAGGTCCTCTTCGAAGATGGTGCAGGTATATTATTTTTCTTGAGATGTTTTGACATCTCGTTCCACTTCTGACACCAGTGTAATAAAAGACTCCGTCAGGCACTGCTGGTTTCCGCTTGTCTTTGATTCAGGTTCTTCTCCGCACCCTGCTGGTCTCCTCCACGAACCAGCGTCGTCTCGCGCGTGCCCCGCGCACACTCCCTCTTGCGTGCCACACACGCTCCTCCGTTAGCGCCTCTACTACCGCACTCCGCACACCGCTGACCGACGGCGTGCTGAGGTCCTTCGGCCACGTGGCCAATGGCGCGGATCTCTCTCTCACCACCCAACGTGGCTCAGACTCTTAACTTTCCCGACTGCCCCGATCTCTTCTGGGCTCCCACTTATCCCCATTCCCCCCACGTGACCCTGACTCCTCCTCTTCCGGATCGTCAGATCCGGCCTTCCCATACTACCCCGTTGGCTCTGCCCCCATTCACCTCGCCTCCCATTGGAGCCGAGGTGAACGGTGGCCCCTCCGACACGCCGCGCAGACCAGGCTCCGCGCCCAATACCCGGGCCATGTGATTGGACCAGAGCCCAGCAACAACCCCATTTATGCTCGCATTACAATTGTATATCAACAATCTGGCAACTCACCAGCATTGGACGAGGTGGAGTGATTTTGCTTTCTGTTGGACCCAATGCTGCTGGAACTAGGCGCTCTCAGAAGGAAGGCTATGGGGCTGATGGGGTGTCTAAAACAAAGAGGACTTGTCCATGTGAAGGAACCGACGATATAAAAAGTAGGCCAATTTGCGTGTTTGTTTATTCAGTTCAGCGACAATAGGGCCACGTGTTCAGCCCCATTTTGTGTTGGTGGTCTCGACAACGCTGAGAAGCGTTGATGGGAGCCGTGCCTCCTTTGCTGCTTCTGCTGCGAGCGGCACTCCGTGGGGATGGAGAGAGGATGGGAGAGGCATGGGAGAGGATGGAGAGAGGGATGGGAGAGGATGGGAGAGGNATGGGAGAGGGATGGGGAGAGGGATGGGAGAGGATGGGAGAGGCATGGGAGAGGGATGGGGAGAGATGGGGAGAGGATGGNGAGAGGGTTGGGGAGAGGATGGGAGAGGGATGGGAGAGGGATGGGAGAGGGATGGGAGAGGATGGGGAGAGGGGGGGGAGAGGATGGGGAGGATGGGGAGGGATGGGAGAGGGATGGGAGAGGGAGGGAGAGGGATGGGAGAGGCATGGGAGAGGCATGGGAGAGGGGGGGGGGGTTTGGATTCGCGGCGCTCTCGGTCCCCGGTTGCTCTGCAATGAGTACGGACTGCGACCGAATCACCGGATCGCGCAGATGATGATGCTGCTGCTGCTCACTCTGAGACGGGAGGTGGAGACACCTCTGCTGAACCTGCAGAGTGCTACTAAGAGATGGCGCCTTACCATCAACCCCACACAAAAAGACAAAGGACCTGCCTGGGTGTTTAATTTCATCGAATGCTCCACCCTTCAGCTCCTCGTGAGTGATGCGGCATTTGTGGCGAGAGTGGAGAAGTTGACGTAGTTGACGTAGTTAGGAAGTGTGCTTATGATCAGCTCCGGTTTGGCAGCGGAGGTCTGACTCCGAAATAGTCGAGCGGCATTATCTTTTCATCAGCGACGTGAACGCTGTGTGGAAGATACCTGATCTGTCGCTCCATGGAAATCTCCGGGTCTTTCGGCCACATTTATAACCTCCCGTTTTGATGCTTGAGGAACGTGGAGCCGGTTGCAATCATTAAGGCTGGCCTGCCTACGATCCGTATTGGGTTTAACTGGGCTGGATTGTGTGAGGAGCTCACAGATTCTGGACAGATCTTGACACGGTCCATCAATGAGCTCCTCTGGCAGGCTGCTTTGGCTGCACGGCCACTGCATGCCCAAACAGTTTCTGTTTGACTGCGTAGAGGGGGCTCAATGGGCGCGGCACGGCTCGAGACGAGAGGGGCTGGTGCGGTGCAGGGCGACGTGGAGCTGAGTGGTCTTGCCCACGACGGACAGAATCTCCATCAGAATCTTGATTTAGACCGGAGGAATCCGAGGAGCTATGAAGCTCACAGATGTCCAGTAGAGGCGGGTCAGTGGCGGTGTCAAGATCCGCCTCTGTGGAGGATGCTCGTGAAGGATGCTGCTGGACAGTTGGAGGGAGTCGCCCTCCAGCAATAGCGGAGGGCCGAGGAGCAACGCTCACAACAACGAGCGAAGCGCCGGGCAGCCGGGTGGCTAAAACGCAGCATGTTGGCACAGTAGGGGGCACAACTGGTGCATCAAGCCAGTCATCTCAGACAGTGAACCCATGGCACCTGGGTCTGGTGGTGTCAGGATGATCCTGGTGGTGGTGGTGTCAGTATCATTGTGGTAGTGTCAGTATGTTCCTGGTGGTGGTTAGTGTATCATGGTGGTGGTGCAGTATGATGGTGGTGGTGTCAGTATGATGATGATGGTGGTGGTGTCAGTATGGTGGTGGTGGTGTCAGTATGAGGATGATGGTGGTGGTGTCAGTATGGTGGTGGTGTCAGTATGATGATGATGGTGGTGGTGTCAGTATAATGATGGTGGTGGTGTCAGTATGATGATGATGGTGGTGTCAGTATGATGATGATGGTGGTGGTGGTGTCAGTATGATGATGATGATGGTGGTGGTGTCAGTATAATGATGGTGGTGGTGGTGTCAGTATGATGATGGTGGTGGTGTCAGTATGATGGTGGTGGTGTCAGTATGATGATGGTGGTGGTGTCAGTATGATGGTGGTGGTGGTGTCAGTATGATGATGATGGTGGTGGTGTCAGTATGATGATGGTGGTGTCAGTATGATGATGGTGGTGGTGGTGGTGGTGTCAGTATAATGATGCAGTATNATGGTGGTGGTGTCAGTATGGTGGTGGTGTCAGTATGGTGGTGGTGGTGTCAGTATGATGATGGTGGTGGTGTCAGTATGGTGGTGGTGTCAGTATGATGATGATGATGGTGGTGGTGTCAGTATAATGATGGTGGTGGTGTCAGTATGATGATGATGGTGGTGTCAGTATGATGATGATGGTGGTGGTGGTGTCAGTATGATGATGATGATGGTGGTGGTGTCAGTATAATGATGGTGGTGGTGGTGTCAGTATGATGATGGTGGTGGTGTCAGTATGATGATGGTGGTGGTGTCAGTATGATGATGATNGTGGTGGTGTCAGTATGATGGTGGTGGTGGTGTCAGTATGATGATGATGGTGGTGGTGTCAGTATGATGATGGTGGTGGTGTCAGTATGATGATGGTGGTGGTGGTGTCAGTATAATGATGATGGTGGTGGTGTCAGTATGGTGGTGGTGTCAGTATGATGATGGTGGTGGTGTCAGTATGATGATGGTGGTGGTGTCAGTATGATGATGATGGTGGTGTCAGTATGATGATGATGATTGTGGTGGTGGTGGTGTCAGTATGATGATGTTGGTGGTGGTGTCAGTATGATGATGATGATGGTGGTGGTGTCAGTATAATGATGGTGGTGGTGTCAGTATGATGATGATAGTGGTGTCAGTATGATGATGATGGTGGTGGTGTCAGTATGATGATGATGGTAGTGGTGGTGTCAGTATGATGATGATGATGGTGGTGGTGTCAGTATAATGATGGTGGTGGTGGTGTCAGTATGATGATGGTGGTGGTGTCAGTATGATGATGGTGGTGGTGTCAGTATGATGATGGTGGTGGTGTCAGTATGATGGTGGTGGTGGTGTCAGTATGATGATGATGGTGGTGGTGTCAGTATGATGATGGTGGTGGTGTCAGTATGATGATAATGGTGGTGGTGGTGTTAGTATGATGATGATGGTGGTGGTGGTAGTGTCAGTATGATGATGGTGGTGGTGTCAGTATGATGATGATGGTGGTGTCAGTATGATGATGCTGGTGGTGGTGGTGTCAGTATGATGATGGTGGTGGTGTCAGTATGATGGTGGTGGTATCAGTATGATGATGGTGGTGGTGTCAGTATGATGGTGGTGGTGTCAGTATGATGGTGGTGTTAGTATGATGGTGGTGGTGGTGTTAGTGGGAGTGGGGGGCGGGGCGCGTTAAGGCCGCGGGGCGCGCGCGTCTCGGCGTGCCCCTGCAGCACGCGCCGCGTCTCGACAGCAGCCAGGGACAGAATCCACGTGACGAGGCCGAGGAGGTGACGTCAGCAGACGACTTGTGTGCATGTTGAACTTCTTTTGCACCCTACGTAGGCAACCGTGGTAATTAGAAGGTGCGGTTTTACGGTGAAGAGAGAGAGGGGGAGAAGGTGGGGCGAGGGAGGGGGGGAGACGGGGATGGAGAGAGAGGGTGGGTGGAGAGAGGAAGCAGAGATGAAGAAAGAGGGATTGGAGAGCGACGCAGGGAGGTTGAACTTCTTTCGCACCGTACGTAGCCACCTGTGCTCATCGTAGAGGAATGGAGAAAGGGAAGGAGGGAGAGAGAGAGAGGTAAAGAGAGAGGGAGGAGAGAGAGGGTGTGTCTGGCTGGGTTGTCGGGAGGAGGGTGCAGCAGCAGCAGCAGGAGGAGGAGGATGATGATGAGTGGGACAAACACGAGGAGTTGGCACGGCGAGGCTGGGGCGCGGTCCACCTAGTGCCCCCCCCCCCNGCGCTGTCACCGAGACGAGGGATAGAGAGAGGGGGGGGGNCTCGTTTAGCCCCGGGTGCAACGGCGACAGCGGGGGGAGGGTGTGAGGGGGATTGAGGGAGGGGAGGAAGATGAATGGAAGGAGGGAGAGGGGTGGCAGGCAGGAAGCGTGGAGAGGCGGGGGGGCGTAGAGGGGGGGGGGCTGGGACGTCTTCTCGGGCGCGTCCCCTCTCTCCGCTGGCTGCCGCTCCGTGGCGAGTCTCGACGCGGGCAGCGCCTCTTGTCGCCGCGACGCGCCCTGCACGACAGGCCCAGCGCACACACAGACACACACACACATACACACAGACACATACACACACACGCACACACACACACACCCACACACACGCACACACACACACAGACACACACACACAGACACACACATACACACACGCAGACACACACACGCACACGCAGACACACACACGCACACACATACACCCACACACACAGACACACACACACATACACACACACCCAGACACACACCCAGACACACATACACACACCCACATATAGACACACACACACACTACACACACACGCACACACACACACGCACACCATACACACACGCACACACACACACAGACACACACACAAACACACACACACAGACACACACACAGACACACACACGCACCCACACACCACACACACATGCACAGACGCGCACGCGTGCCACCTTTTGGATGATGTCACTAACCTGGCCGCGTGCGCCGTTCTCTCGCCCGCGTGTTCCACTATCAGAGTGAATCAAATCTCCCTGTCCCCTCCTCTCAGAGTGAATCAACATCCCCCTGCCCCCTCCTCTCAGAGTGAATCAATATCTCCCTGTCCCTCTCTCAGAGTGAATCAACATACCCCTGCCCTCCTCTCAGAGTGAATCATCATTCCCTGTCCACTCCTCTAGAGTGAATCATCATCCCTGTCCCCTGGTCCCTGTCCCCTCCTCTCAGAGTGAATCATCACCTCCCTGTCCCTCCTCTCAAGTGAATCAACATCTCTGTCCCCTCCTCTCAAAGTAAATCAACATCTCCCTGTCCCTCCTCTCAGAGTGAATCAACATATCCTGTCCCCTCCTCTCAGAGTGAATCAACATCTCACTGTCCCTCCTCTCAGTGTAAATCAACATCTCCCTGTCCACTCCTCTCAGAGTGAATCAACATCTCCCTGTCCCCTCCTCTCAAAGTAAATCAACATCTCCCTGTCCTCCTCTCAGAGTGAATCAACATCTCCCTGTTCCTTCTCTCAGAGTGAATCAACATCTCCCTGTCCCCTCCTCTCAGAGTGAATCAACATCTCCCTGTCCCTCCTCTCAGAGTGAATCAACATCTCTGTCCCCTCCTCTCAGTGTAAATCAACATCTCCCTGTCCACTCTCTCAGAGTGAATCAACATCTCCCTGTCCCTTCCTCTCAAAGTAAATCAACATCTCCCTGTCCCCTCCTCTCAGAGTGAATCAACATCTCCCTGTTCACTTCTCTCAGAGTGAATCAACATCTCCCTGTCCCCTCCTCTCAGAGTGAATCAACATCTCCCTGTCCCCTCCTCTCAGAATGAATCAACATCTCCCTGTCCCTCCTCTCAGAGTGAATCAACATCTCCCTGTCCCCTCCTCTCAGTGTAATCAACATCTCCCTGTCCACTCCTCTCAGAGTGAATCAACATCTCCCTCCCTCCTCTCAAAGTAAATCAACATCTCCCTGTCCCCTCCTCTCAGAGTGAATCAACATCTCCCTGTTCACTTCTCTCAGAGTGAATCAACATCTCCCTGTCCCCTCCTCTCAGAATGAATCAACATCTCCCTGTCCCCTCCTCTCAGAGTGAATCAACATCTCCCTGTCCTCCTCTCAGAGTGAATCAACATCTCCCTGTCCCCTCCTCTCAGAGTGAATCAACATCTCCCTGTCCCTCCTCTCAGAGTGAATCAACATCTCCCTGTCCCCTCCTCTCAGAGTGAATCAACATCTCCCTGTCCCCTCCTCTCAGAGTGAATCAACATCCCCTGCCCCTCTCTCAGAATGAATCAACATTCCCTGTCCCCTCCTCTCAGAGTGAATCAACATTCCCTGTCCCTCCTCGCAGAGTGAATCAACATCTCCCTGTCCCCTCCTCTCAGAGTAATCAACATCTCCTGTCCCCTCCTCAGATGAATCAACATATCCCTGTCCTCCTCTCAGAGTGAATCAACATTCCCTGTCTCCTCCTCGCAGGTGAATCAACATCTCCCTGTCCCTCCTCTCAGAGTGAATCAACATCTCCCTGTCCCCTCCTCTCAGAGTGAATCAACATCTCCCTGTCCTTCCTCAAGTGAATCAACATCTCCCTGTCCCCTCCTCCTCTCAGAGTGAATCAACATCTCCCTGTCCCTCCTCTCAGAGTGAATCAACATCTCCCTGTCCCCTCCTCTCAGAGTGAATCAACATCTCCCTGTCCCCTCCTCTCAGAGTGAATCAACATCTCCCTGTCCCCTCCTCTCAGAGTGAATCAACATCTCCCTGTCTCCTCTCAGAGTGAATCAACATATCCCTGTCCCTCCTCTCAGAGTGAATCAACATCTCCCTGTCCCTCCTCTCAGAGTGAATCAACATCTCCCTGTCCTCCTCTCAGAGTGAATCAACATCTCCCTGTCCCTCAGTGAATCAACATCTCCCTGTCCCCTCCTCCAGAGTGAATCAACATCTCCCTGTCCCTCCTCTCAGAGTGAATCAACATCTCCCTGTCCCTCCTCTCAGAGTGAATCAACATCTCCCTGTCCCTCCTCTCAGAGTGAATCAACATCTCCCTGTCCCTCTCAGAGTGAATCAACATCTCCCTGTCCCTCCTCTCAGTGAATCAACATCTCCCTGTCCCTCCTCTCAGAGTGAATCAACATCTCCCTGTCCCCTCCTCTCAGTGTAAATCAACATCTCCCTGTCCCTCCTCTCAGAGTGAATCAACATCTCCCTGTCCCCTCTCAGTGTGAATCAACATCTCCCTGTCTCCTCCTCTCAGAGTGAATCAACATCTCCCTGTCCCTTCTCTCAGTGAATCAACATCTCCCTGTCCCCTCCTCTCAGAGTGAATCAACATCCCCTGTCCCCTCTCAGTGTGAATCACATCTCCCTGTCTCCTCCTCTCAGAGTGAATCAACATTTCCCTGTCCCCTCTCTCAGGTGAATCAACATCTCCCTGTCCCCTCCTCTCAGAGTGAATCAACATCCCCTGCCCTCCTCTCAGAGTGAATCAACATATCCCTGTCCCCTCCTCTCAGAGTGAATCAACATTTCCCTGTCCCTCCTCGCAGAGTGAATCAACATCTCCCTGTCCCCTCCTCTCAGAGTTAATCAACATCTCCCTGTCCCCTCCTCTCAGAATGAATCAACATATCCCTGTCCCCTCCTCTCAGAGTGAATCAACATTTCCCTGTCTCCTCCTCGCAGAGTGAATCAACATCTCCCTGTCCCCTCCTCTCAGGGTGAATCAACATCCCCTGTCCCTCCTCTCAGAGTGAATCAACATCTCCCTGTTCCTTCTCTCAGAGTGAATCAACATCTCCCTGTCTCCTCTCAGAGTGAATCAACATCTCCCTGTCCCTCCTCTCAGAGTGAATCAACATCTCCCTGTCCCTCCTCTCAGAGTGAATCAACATCTCCCTGTCCCCTCCTCTCAGAGTGAATCAACATCTCCCTGTCCCTCCTCTCAGAGTGAATCAACATTTCCCTGTCTCCTCCTCGCAGAGGAATCAACATATCCCTGTCCCTCCTCTCAGAGTGAATCAACATATCCCTGTCCCCTCCTCTCAGTGTGAATCAACATCTCCCTGTCCCTCCTCTCAGTGTGAATCAACATCTTCCTGTCTCCTCTCAGTGTGAATCAACATCTCCTGTCCCCTCCTCTCAGAGTGAATCAACATCTCCCTGTCTCCTCTCAGAGTGAATCAACATCCCCTGTCCCTCCTCTCAGAGTGAATCAACATCTCCCTGTCCCTCCTCTCAGAGTGAATCAACATATCCCTGTCCCCTCTCAGAGTGAATCAACATCTCCCTGTCCCTCCTCTCAGAGTGAATCAACATCTCCCTGTCCCCTCTCAGAGTGAATCAACATCTCCCTGTCCCCTCTCAGAGTGAATCAACATCTCCCTGTCCCCTCTCAGTGTAAATAACATCACCCTGTCCCTCCTCTCAGAGTGAATCACATCTCCCTGTCCCCTCTCAGTGTGAATCAACATCTCCCTGTCTCCTCCTCTCAGAGTGAATCAACATCTCCCTGTCCCCTCTCAGTGTAAATCAACATCTCCTGTCCCCTCTCAGAGTGAATCAACATCTCCCTGTCCCCTCATGTGAATCAACATCTCCCTGTCCCTCTCAGTGTGAATCAACATCTCCCTGTCCCCTCTCAGTGTGAATCAACATCTCCCTGTCCCTCTCAGTGTGAATCAACATCTCCTGTCCCCTCTCAGTGTGAATCAACATCTCCCTGTCCCTCTCAGTGTAATAAATCTCCCTGTCTCCTCCTCTCAGTGTGAATCAACATCTCCCTGTCCCCTCTCAGTGTGAATCAACATCTCCCTGTCTCCTCCTCTCAGGTGAATCAACATCTCCCTGTCCCCTCTCAGTGTGAATCAACATCTCCCTGTCCCTCTCAGTGTGAATCAACATCTCCCTGTCCCCTCTCAGTGTGAATCAACATCTCCCTGTCCCCTCTCAGTGTGAATCAAATCTCCCTGTCCCTCTCAGTGTGAATCAACATCTCCTGTCCCCTCTCAGTGTGAATCAACATCTCCCTGTCCCCTCTCAGTGTGAATCAACATCTCCCTGTCCCCTCTCAGTGTAATCAACATCTCCCTGTCCCTCTCAGTGTGAATCAACATCTCCCTGTCCCTCTCAGTGTGAATCAACATCTCCCTGTCTCCTCCTCTCAGAGTGAATCAACATCTCCCTGTCTCCTCCTCTAAGAGTGAATCAACATCTCCCTGTCTCCTCCTCTCAGAGTGAATCAACATCTCCCTGTCTCCTCCTCTAGAGTGAATCAACATCTCCCTGTCTCCTCCTCTCAGAGTGAATCAACATCTCCCTGTCTCCTCCTCTCAGTGTGAATCAACATCTCCCAGTCTCCTCCTCTCAGAGTGAATCAACATCTCCCAGTCTCCTCCTCTCAGAGTGAATCAACATCTCCCTGTCCCCTCCTCTCAGAGTGAATCAACATCTCCCTGTCTCCTCCTCTCAGAGTGAATCAACATCTCCCAGTCTCCTCCTCTCAGAGTGAATCAACATCTCCCTGTCCCCTCCTCTCAGAGTGAATCAACATCTCCCTGTCCCCTCCTCTCAGTGTGAATCACATCTCCCTGTCCCCTCCTCTAAGAGTGAATCAACATCTCCCTGTCTCCTCCTCTCAGAGTGAATCAACATCTCCCAGTCCTCCTTCAGTGTGAACCAACATCTCCCTTCCCCTCCTCTCAGTGTGAATCAACATCTCCCTGTAATCATGTTTTATCCCGGTCCGCCTTCAATTACGCTCCAGGTGCACCAATGCACTCGTAGACTAACGACGTCACAGTGGCTAGGAGATGTTAACTACCTCGCCTGGGATACAGGAGGTCGTGGGTTCCATCCCGACCCTGACGCCTGCTGCTGTATATTTGGAGTTTGCGTGTCTCTAGCTGCTGTGCCACTTCGTTGAGCTATCGTTTGTGGCCAGATCTGCTTCTGGAAAGAAAAGCTACGGGTCTCAGTGGGTCTTACCTGGCGGAGTCACCAAGTACTCTGTGTGAGTCTATGTGTCTGCGTGGGTCTTTGTGTTGATGTGTGAGTGTGTCTGTCTATTTGTCTACGTGTGAGTCTATGTGTGAGTATATGTGTCTGTGTGGGTCTACGTGTTGATGTGTGAGTGTGTCTGTCTATTTATCGATGTGTGAGTCTATGTGTCTGCGTGGGTCTATGTGTTGACGTGTGAGTGTGTCTGTCTATTTATCGATGTGTGAGTCCATGTGTCCATTCCTTACGATCATCGTTTTTTAGACGTTTAGTTAACGTGTGAATAAATGTTGCACTAAACAGCGATTTTAACCACATTAGTCGGCATTTATTTTCAATTTAATTAATTAACGTCCACGTGGAAACCCCTGAATGTGTCCGAGAGTGTGTGTTCACGCTTCACGTGGGAGCGGTGGCACAGCGGTTAGCGCACCGCGCTACGAACCCGGCGAACCGAGTTCCATTCCCGCTCACGGCCGCACCGGTGACCATTGTCTAATACCGGTTATGGGCCTCGGCTAGGTCGACTCAGCGTCAAATTAGTACTTGGTGCGGTGTGTGAAACATCGGCATTGGGGAGACGAAGGCGGTCGGGCAGGCGTGGTGCTGGCCTCCACCCTCGGCATTCACAGGTGCTTACTCGCTAACAGCACTTGCCCTAACAGTCTGTTGAGGCTTTACGGGACCTTTGTCTTTGTATGCAAAGACATGTATGCATGTGTGTGTGTGAGAGTGAGTCTGTGTGTGTGTGTGAGTCTGTATATGTGTGTGAGTGTGTGTGTNAGAGTGAGTCTGTCTGTGTGTCAGAGTGAGTTTGTGTGTGTGAGAGTGAGTCTGTGTGTGTGTGAGTGAGTCTGTGTGTGTGTGAGAGTGAGTCTGTGTATGTGTGTGAGTCTGTGTATGTGTGTGAGTCTGTGTATGTGTGTGTGAGTCTGTGTATGTGTGTGAGTCTGTGCGCGCGTTTGGCGCGTGGAAAGATGCCGAGTCAGAGAATTGACATTTAAGCGGCAGTTGCCGTTCATTTAAGCAAAATGTGTTTTGCCGATCGCGTTAGTTGAGGCTGCGTGGAGTTTTACCTGAACCGCGTGTTTCTCTGCCCAGGCAGCAGCAGAAGCAGCAGCAAGACTCCCCGGTTACCACCGAGTCACCGGACATTGTGCATGAGAGCTTCATAGCTCATCGGATTCCTCATCCTCCTCCAGTCTAAATAAAGATCCTGATTCTGACTCACCAACACCGCTCGGGTCACGCAGGAATCGAGCCGTGGCTCGCAGGGAAACTGAAGGCGCGAGGGTGAAGTCACCTGGGATGTAGCCTCCACTCTCGCTTGTGTTAAGTTCGTGGTCCTTCCTCCGCACCTCCGATTAGCACGGTTGGCTACGTACGGTGCTAATGAAGTTCACCGTTCATACACAAACTAAAACTGCACTATGTTTATTTGGCCAGGTAAGGCCCGCTGAGATGTGCGGCTCTTTGTCAGAAGCGATCTGGCCACAACTCATAGCGCAGCGAAGTGGTTACCACGTGGACAGTTATCGAGGATGAATACTCGAAACGCATCGAAATGTGGAGGGAACACCGGAGGACCCGAAGAAAAATCCACGCGACCACGGGAAGAGAGAAACGCAGACTCCAAATATACAGCAGCAGGCGTCAGGGTCGGAATTGAACCCATGACCTCCTGTATACCAGGCGAGGTAGTTAACATCTCCTAGCCACCGTGATGATGATGATGAGAGAGAGACACGCAAACTCCAAATATACAGCAGCAGGCGTCAGGGTCGGGATCGAACCCACGACCTCCTGTGTACCAGGCGAGGTAGTTGACATCTCCTAGCCACCGTTATGATGAGGAGAGAGAGACACGCAAACTTCAATATACAGCAGCAGGCGTCAGGGTCGGAATTGAACCCGCGACCTCCTGAACAACGGGGAGGTAGTTAACATCTCCTAGCCACCGTGATGATGATCAGAGAGAGACACGCAAACTGCAAATATACAGCAGCAGGCGTCAGGGTCGGAATTGAACCCATGACCTCCTGTATACCAGGCGAGGTAGTTAAAATCTACTAGCCACCGTGATGATGATGAGAGAGAGACACGCAAACTCCAAATATACAGCAGCAGGCGTCAGGGTCGGGATCGTTCCACGACCTCCTGTGTACCAGGCGAGGTAGTTGACATCTCCTAGCCACCGTGATGAGAGAGAGAGAGAGACACGCAAACTCCAAATATACAGCAGCAGGCGTCAGGGTCGGGATTGGACCACGACCTCCGAACAACTGGGGAGGTAGTTAACATCTCCTAGCCACCGTGATGATGATGAGAGAGAGACACGCAAACTCCAAATATACAGCAGCAGGCGTCAGGGTCGGGATCGAACCCACGACTTCCTGTGTACCAGGCGAGGTAGTTGACATCTCCTAGCCACCGTGGGGCGGCGTGGCCCGGAACCAGACCCCTGAACCCCCTGGGCACGGACGATGCCCACGGTGGGGGGCCACGGGGGGCCCACGGGGGGGGGGCACGGGGGGGGGGGGAGGGGCACGGGCGGTGCCCCAGCAGCAGCAGCAAGTCAGGAGGGGACCGAGCAGGTGGCACACGAGTCACCCATTCGTTGGCTCGGTTTTTAGAAAGACATAATACAAATATCTATAAACAAACGACTCGTCTGTGTCATACTATTGTAGTCATCACTTTATGAAGTACATTCACAGTCTCTGGACTTGGTTATCAGGAGCCAACTGGTTGTTGTGTTCAGTTCGCTGTCCACCCGCACTCCGATTGGCACGGTTGGCTACGTACGGTGCGAAAGAAGTTCAACATTCACACAATACGTACCCTGGCTCTGCCAGGAGAAGGCTGTGCAGTAAAATGCGGACTAATCTCCATCTGTTGATTCCATCTGTACGGGGGGGGGGGGGATCGAGCGTTGCCCCTCGCCCAAGCGTGCCCCTGCGCACGTGACCGATGAACACCACTCGTCGTCAGTGGGACAAATATATATCTGACGACCCCCCCTCCAATATAGCAGCAGCACCCTCCTGAAGAAGAGCCCCCCCCCCCGACTCAGCGTGGCCCTTCCTCGATCCACGTGGAGACGAGTTCAATAAAGAACACGGGACCATGAGCCCAGAGTATGTGGGCGCCACGGTGGCTAGGAGATGTTAACTACCTCGCCTGGTCTACAAGAGGTCGTGGCTCGATCCCGACCCTGACGCCTGCTGCTGTATATTTAGAGTTTGCGTGTCTCTCTCTGATCATCATCACGGTGGCTAGGAGATGTTAACTACCTCGCCTGGTACACAGGAGGTCGTGGGTTCGATCCCGACCTTGACGCCTGCTGCTGCAGTATTTGGAGTTTGCGTGTTCTCCCTCTGGTGGTCCGTGATTTTTTGGTTTCCCTCCACGTCCACGCGTTGATAAGCCACGATGTTGGCTGANCTACACTTTGACCGCCATGTCGCTTCTGAAAAAGAGCTACGTAGCTCAGTGGGCATTAACTGATAAAATTTAAAATAGTTTCGCTAGTTTCTCCTGCGCAGACAACCGTAGACTCACAGAAACCCACATACTAACATTAACACCCATAGATTCACACAGAGACCCGTAGACTCACACAGAGACCCATAGACTCACACATAGACCCATACGCTCACACAGAGAGCCACATACTCAGAGACCCGTTTACTCAAACAGAGACACACAGACTTACACAGAAACCCATACACTCACACAGAGACCCATAGACACACACATAGACCCATACGCTCACACAGAGATCCACATACTCAGAGACCCGTAGACTCACACAGAGACCCGTAGACTCACACATAGACCCATACACTCACACAGAGACCCACATACTCAGAGACCCGTTTACTCAAACAGAGACACAGACTTACACAGAGACCCATAGACTCACACAGAGATCCATAAACTCACACAGAGACCCATAAACTCACACAGAGACCCACATACTCAGATACCTGTTTACTCAAACAGAGACACACAGACTTACACAGAGACCCATACACTCACAGACTCATAAACTCGCACAGAGACCCATAGACTCACACATAGACCACATACTCAGACCCGTATACTCAAACAGAGACCCATAAACTCACACAGAGATCCATAAACTCAAACAGAGACCCATTAATTAACTCACAGACTCATAAACCTGCACATAGACACATAGATCACACAGAGACCCATACTCTCACACAGACTCATAGACTTACACAGAGACCCATAAACTCGCACAGAGACCCATAGACTCACACAGAGACCCATAGACTCGCACAGAGACCCATAGACTCGCACAGAGACCCATAGACTCGCACAGAGACCCATAGACTCGCACAGAGACCCATAGACTCGCACAGAGACCCATAGACTCACACAGACAACCATAGACTCACACGACAATCGTACACTCACACAAAACCCACATACTAACATTAAAACCCATAGACTACACAGAGACCCATAGACTCACACAGAGACCCATAGACTCGCACAGAGACCCATAGACTCGCACAGAGACCCATAGACTCGCACAGAGACCCATAGACTCGCACAGAGACCCATAGACTCGCACAGAGACCCATAGACTCACACAGAGACCCACAGACTCACACAGAGACCCACAGAATGACACGAATGAGATGCATGGCCAAACAACCCCGTCTATAGCAGCACCCTCTTGAGAGCGAGTATTTAGAGAGTACACGTTAGTGTGTAGTACACGTTAATGTGTAGTACACGTTAATGTGTAGTACACGTGTGTGTACTATTACACGTGTGTGTGTAGTACACGTGTGTGTGTAGTACACGTGTGTGTACTACACAGCGTGGGGGTGTTGAGGGTGAGGAGGGAGGGGGTGCCCCCCCCCCNGTGCCCCCCCCGTATCGCTGTCGATGCTGAGATGCGGCCCCGATAGGCGCTGCTGCTGTTGTTGTTGCTTCCTGCGTGCGCCGCCGATAAGCGCCGCGAGCCGCGAGCCTCGCGGGCAGCGCCACCGCAGGAGCCCCGGGCCCCGTGCCGCGGGGGGCGGGGGGCTCCCCCACCCCCTCTCTCTGGCACGAGGCGCCTTCAAGGTACACACAAACGTGTACTACACACACACGTGTACTACTACACACACACGTGTACCACACACACGTGTACTACTACACACACGTGTACCACTACACACACACACACGTGTACCACTACACACACGTGTACCACACACACACGTGTTTTAGTACACACTGTACTACTACATACGTGTACTACTACACACACACGTGTACCACACACACACGTTACTACCACACACACAAACACGTGTACTACTACACAGTGTACCACACATACACGTGTATCACACACACGTGTACTACACCACACGTGTACTACACACACACGTGTACTACTACACACACACGTGTACACTACACACACGTGTACTACTACACACACACACGTGTACCACTACACACACACGTGTACCACTACACACACACGTGTACCACACACAAGTGTACCACACACACACGCGTGTACTACTAGACACGTGTACCACACACACACGTGTAATTGTACACACGTGTACTACACACACGTGTACTACTCCACACGTGTACACACACACACGCGTGTACCGCACACACACGTGTTCTACTACACACGTGTACTACACACACGTGTACTACTCCACACGTGTACGACACGGCAAAGATCGCCCGTATTCGCCCATGCCCCACTCTGTGAGCTGCAGGCGAGCTGACTGTGTCGCTCCGCGTCCCCGCCGGACAAGCTTCGGGACGCGTTCCGTTCTCGCTGCAATTCCGTTGTTAGTCTACGCCACACGAGTGGCCATCACCACCACCACCATCATCAGACTAGACACTTTGGTGACGCTGATGCCCACATAGCCAACACAACCACTCAGCCGCACAACCACACAACCACACAACCACACAGCAACAACCACACACCACACAACTACACAGCCAACACAACTACACAACTACTTAACCATTCAACCAATAAAGCAGAGATGTAGGTCTTGTTGGAATGCCCTGCACCTCTGCTGTAGCAGACGGACAGGGAGCATGTCACCCGTGCAGGGCCGCCCTGGTCTGAAACCGCATTGGGGCTCCGCAAGCTTCTCCCCAACGTGCCTGGCAAGGCGATGTGAATCATCCTTGCCAGGACCTTTCCCGGCACACCGAGAAGAGAGATGCCCTGTAGTTGTTATAATCTGTGCGGTCCCTGGACCACCAGGGCATCCTTCCAATCCTGCTGAACCGTCCTGTGGTCCAGACTGTTGTTATGTCGTCATGTAGTGCAGTCTGCGCACAGATGCCACCCTCCTCAGCATTTCGCTTGGGAGATCGTTCCTGCCGGCGCTTTTCCTCGTCTCAGACTTCGGATCGCCCTTCGCACATCCTCCACAGATGGCACCTCAGTCAATCATTGAGAAGGAGCGGCTACTTCTGCCAATATTGAGGCACCGCAACCTAGCAGGGCCATCCCCACCTTGCCCAATGATGTTGTCTGGGCTGAGGAATTCCCCTCCACCAAAACCTCACACATATGCTCTAAAAACTTGCAGGCCTGTTCCTGGGGGTCGTAGATCGGATCACTGTTCTTTTCCTTAAGGACGGTGATAGGTGAGGCGCTGATTGTGGGCTACTGAGGCAGATTCTATCTCCTCAGAACCCGCACCAACTACTCATCCTTGCAGTGCCGCACGGCTCTCCGGATCTCCGAGCGAAGGCTGCGGCAAGCCTCCTCATTCTCTAATGTTAGATGTTGTAGTTAACGGGAGTGGGCCTGTCGTTTTCTCTCGTCCAGCCGGAACACCTCCTCCTTCAGCCAGAGTCTGTGGGGGTCTGAACCGCATACGCCATGCATCTGTTGCAGCTGCATGAGCCACAGTCCTGAACCTCACCCATTTCCACTCAGCATTAGAAGGAGGGGTCACGATGTTAACCCCAGCTGCAAGCGATGTTGAAATTCCTGCTCGAAACTATCCTCATCTAGCTGAGACCAGGCCACTGTGGGTTTGAATGGGTCCTGGGTGTATACCCACCACCGGAGTGGAAGAATGGCAGGCGCATCTTACAGATGACAAGTTGATGGTCAGTGAGACGATCAGCTCCACGGTTGGTCCTGGTGTCAAGGACATGGGCCCACATCCGCTGGTCCTTCATAATAAAGTTCACCAGATGTTCTTGCTTGGACCTAACGTGCATGCTGTAACAGCGTGTTCGTAATTACAAGCCCATAGGCTGCACAGAAGTCTAGCAACCTCCTTCCGTTATTATTGAGCCGATCTGGTCCATGCCTTTCGATCACTCCAACCCTGGTGTCTGCGTCATGACCCACTCGGACATTAAAGTCATCGAACAGGATGAATCTATCCGAGGGCCCACTCCAGCTAGCACCTGGGACAGGAGCTTATAGAAGGCGTCTGACTCATCGGCCTTGTCTCTATCCCTCAACCACCACCACAACCACCACCACAACCGCCACCACAAACACCACCACCCATAACAATCACCACAACCACTAAAACCAACACCACAACCACCACAACACACAGATGAGAGAACGACACGTGGGTGAGAGAACGACACGTGGGTGAGAGAAGGTCACGTGGGTGAGGGAACGACACGTGGGTGAGGGAACGACACGTGGGTGAGGGAACGACACGTGGGTGAGGGAACGACACGTGGGTGAGAGAAGGTCACGTGGGTGAGGGAACGACACGTGGGTGAGGGAACGACACGTGGGTGAGGGAACGACACGTGGGTGAGAGAAGGTCACGTGGGTGAGGGAACGACACGTGGGTGAGGGAACGACACGTGGGTGAGGGAACGACACGTGGGTGGGGAAGACACGTGGGTGAGAGAAGGTCAGTGGGTGAGGGAACGACACGTGGGTGAGAGAACGACACGTGGTGGGAAACGACACGTGGGTGAGGGAAGGTCACGTGGGTGAGAGAAGGTCACGTGGGTGAGAGAAGTCACGTGGTGAGGGAACGACACGTGGTGAGAGAACGACACGTGGGTGAGAGAACGACACGTGGGTGAGAGGAGGTCACGTGGGTGAGAGAAGGTCACGTGGGTGAGGAACGACACGTGGGTGAGAGAACGACACGTGGGTGAAGAAGACACGTGGGTGAGAGAACGACACGTGGGTGAGAACGACACGTGGGTGAGAGAAGGTCACGTGGGTGAGGAACGACACGTGGGTGAGAGAACGACACGTGGGTGAGAGAAGGTCACGTGGGTGAGAGAAGGTCACGTGGGTGAGAGAAGCACGTGGGTGAGGAACGACACGTGGGTGAGAGAAGACACGTGGTGAGAGAAGACGTGGGTGAGGAACGACACGTGGGTGAGAGAAGACGTGGGTGAGAGAAGACACGTGGGTGAGAGAAGACACGTGGGTGAGAGAGACACGTGGGTGAGAGAAGGTCACGTGGGTGAGAGAAGGACACGTGGGTGAGAGAAGGACACGTGGGTGAGAGACACGTGGGTGGAGAGACACGTGGGTGAGAGAAGACACGTGGGTGGAGAGACACGTGGGTGAGAGAAGACACGTGGGTGAGAGAAGGACACGTGGGTGAGAGAAGGACACGTGGGTGAGAGAAGGACACGTGGGTGAGAGAAGGACACGTGGGTGAGAGGACACGTGGGTGAGAGAAGGTCACGTGGGTGAGAAAGGACACGTGGGTGAGAGAAGGTCACGTGGGTGAGAGAAGGACACGTGGGTGAGAGAAGACACGTGGGTGAGGAAGGACACGTGGGTGAGGAAGGACACGTGGGTGAGAGGACGACACGTGGTGAGAGAAGGTCACGTGGGTGAGAGAAGGACACGTGGGTGAGAGAAGGACACGTGGGTGAGAGAAGGTCACGTGGGTGAGGAACACGTGGGTGAGAGAAGGACACGTGGGTGAGGAACGACACGTGGGTGAGGAACGACACGTGGGTGAGAGAAGGACGTGGGTGAGAGAAGGACACGTGGGTGAGGAACGACACGTGGGTGAGAGCAGGTCACGTGGTGAGGAACGACACGTGGGTGAGGAAGGTCACGTGGGTGAGAGAAGGCACGTGGGTGAGGAACGACACGTGGTGAGAGAAGGTCACGTGGGTGAGGAACGACACGTGGGTGAGAGAGGTCACGTGGGTGAGAGAAGGACACGTGGGTGAAGGAAAGTCACGTGGGTGAGAGAAGACACGTGGGTGAGAGAAGGACACGTGCGGGAGGGATTGACGAGTGCGTGAAGGGCACGCGGTGTNGAGTGGACGACACGAGGGTGTGGGGGCGACGGGGGGGAGAGCACGACTCGTTCGTTTCACGTGGGTGGAGAGAGCACGATACGTGGGTGATAGAAGCTCACACAANTAGGTGAGAGGAGGTCACGGGGGTGGAGAACGACACGTGGGTGAGAGAACGACACGTGGGTGAGAGAAGGTCACGTGGGTGAGAGAAGGTCACGTGGGTGAGAGAAGGACACGTGGGTGAGAGAACGACACGTGGGTGAGAGAAGGACACGTGGGTGAGAGAAGGACACGTGGGTGAGAGAAGGTCACGTGGGTGAGAGAAGGACACGTGGGTGAGAGAAGGACACGTGGGTGAGGAACGACACGTGGGTGAGAGAAGGTCACGTGGGTGAGAGAAGGACACGTGGGTGAGGGAACGACACGTGGGTGAGGGAAGGTCACGTGGGTGAGAGAAGGACACGTGGTGAGGGAAAGTCACGTGGTGAGAGAAGGACACGTGCCCATCGGAGGCCTCTGATTGACCGAGCGCGTGAAGGGCGACGCGGTGTTGAGTCGGACGGGATGGCAGCCGAACGAGGTGTGGCGGGCGAGCGGGGGGACGGAGCGACGGACTCGCTTCGTTTCACGCTGGAGCCGGATGGGTTGTCATCCAGCAGTGGAGAGATCCTGGTAGCCACTGCTGATGACGATGATGGTGATAATGCAAGCTAGGCCACACAAACACTAATGGTGAACCTCGAAGGGGAGATGTCACACGGGGCCGTGATGGCGAACCTACACCGCCACCTGCACTTTTTACAACATCTCACCACAAGCTCGCTCGGGGAGCCTCCAATCAGCCCCCCCCAGCACAAGGCTGTATCTACAGGACATCGGTTGTACGGTACTTCTATGCATTCAGTTAATTGTGAAACCACATCACTCCAATTCCTTGCTCCCGACACTGGCTCCCTGTAAAGCACAGAGGCAGCTTGAATATTCTTCTCCTGCTCCACGTTGAAGGCCTTGAACGAGCTGGCTCTTAAAGATCCCGCTCGCAGGTCGCGTGCCGAGTCGCCTCGTGTCGCACAGGGACAGCTGCCACTGGGGTGCCCTTGACGATGCAGGTCGCTTCTCGCGTCCACAGCGCTGGGAGACGATTCATGGCCCTCTTCTCCTGGGGGGTGGGGCTGTGTCCCCCCCCCTCTCAAGGGGTGTGGGCTGTCCCTCCCCCTCCTCCTGAGGGGTGGGGCTGTGTCCCCCTACCCCCCCCCCCTCTCAAGGGGGTGAGGGGCTATCTCCCCTCCCCTGCTCCTGGGGGATGGGGGTTGTGTCCATATTCTTCCCCGGGGGAGGAAGAGGGGTGGGGGAGGGCTGGGGTCTCGTTGGATTCCCCCCCCCCNGTACCCTAACCCCCCTACCCTAACCCCCCCTACCCTAACCCCCCCCTTACCCTAACCCCCCCCCCGTACCCTAACCCCGCCCGTACCCTAACCCCCCCCTACCCTAACCCCCCCCCCGTACCCTAACCCCCCCACCCCAACCGCGCCCCGGGCTCCCTGCGTCGCGAGGTCTCAGGCGCCGCGCTGCGGGCCGCTGGGGAATTGCCCCGGATTTCTCCGCCCCGCCCCCGCGTGGTCCAAAAGGGAGGTGGGGTTGGTGGGGGAGGGCGGGGTTGGTGGGGAGGGGCGGGGTTGGTGGGGGAGTCGCGAACCCGAGCCGCAAAGCCTGGTTGCTGCTGCTGCTGATGAGACCCAAAAGGTGGGAAACCGCTCCATGAGATTGGTTGCCGACTGGAGCTGCACGCGTGTTGGTTCAGCGTTGGGGCGCAGTGCAGAGGGGGGGGGTGGCGTTCACGCTCACCCTGAACCGGCGGCGCTGAAGTTGTGGCTAGTGGGTGATGTGTTAAAGAAAGAGAAAAAATGTTTTTATTTTATATTCGCACATATATACTTAGATATGTGTAGTTATCGACACTGATAAGGGAAGCAGGCGCCTTGAAAGCGGTGACGCTGCCTCGGGCAGCACGTTGTGATTTAAGGGGTGCACGGTTCGACTCCGGAGGGCCGCCCTGGTTAACACTGCGGCGGTGTGGTATTCACCGTCGTAATAATAATACCACTACTGCGCTCTGTCTGCTTCGCTCACAGCGGACGTTAAGGTCCCGTGACGTGATTGGAAAATAGCAGTTGGCCGTCGCTTGCCAGTGTCACGGTCCGAACTTGCTACATTTTGAAAGATTACACCGCAATTAATTGAGATCACGCACAGAAGTGGCGGAAATCAGTGCTGCTGCCGCAGCACACTCACCCCATCAATGCTGCTCGCATTGCCTGCTGCACCCTTCTGTTCCTGAGAGTTTCCACAGCGACGCTCGTGGCAATTGCGACAGAGTTGGTCCCGAGCGGGGTTCCTAACTGGCATCCTCCTCGCTCCCACCCTCCCTCCCCAGACCCCTCCTCCTCACCATCATCACTGAGTGGTCTGGGTCACTGAAAACCAGAGGGAATTTCCAGGTTAAATATGTTTTATGAAAATAGGTTTTCCCCTTTTTTCTGGCAACGAAACAGGTGTTGAGATGTTAAAACACCAAACTTAAACCTTTTTTACAAGGAATCATATCTGCATTAACCACAATAGTTGTGGTCAGAATGCAAACAAAAAACATACTCGAATAATATATATGTATAGTGACTGTGGTTGTCACTGTGTGGTGCCGGGCCTACGAAGCCACGGCGGGTAAGGTGTTGTCATTACGGGCAGCCCGGGTGACGGGGTGGAGTACCACCAGCCCTAGCGGGGCTTGGTGAGCGCTGGTCAGCGTGGAGGCCCCACGTACAGTGTGTGGTGCGGGCTCCCGGTGAGGAGCGAGAGGGAGCGTCAGCCAGCCAGGGTTACGTTGAGGCACGATACGCTGGTTGACCCGCTGTCACGTGACCGGATGATATTGGAGGGGGGCCACCCGTGGACGGGAGCCGCATGGTGGTCACGTGGTCCAAAAGAGCTCTCGGGAGCCTTCGAGAAGGAGCTCGAGAGACCTGCAAGGTGGGCGGGGCGAGGGGCGGAGCCAGCCCCAGCCCGGGCCTTATAACGAGGGCCCCGTGAGCAGCTCGGGTTCGTCACGTGCTGGTGTGAAGAAGATCCACGTCGGGAGAAGAAGACTCGAGCCACGTGGTCCGGGACCCAGCAGCCTGTGGTCCGTGCCGGGAGAGCGAACTGTGTCAAGTTCTGCCGTAGCGTGGCTAGATGGGCATTCGAGACCCGAGTGTAGATCGTGTTGTGTTGCGTGCTGTTGTATAATAAATAGTGTTGCTCCCAAGATAACGTCTGGGACTCAGTTGGACTCACTACATATTCATTGTCTTTTAAACTGATTGGTCCACACCAGAGACAGCTTTCTTTTGAGCCTAGTCCCAAACGGTGTTAGACCAGAGTACGCCTTTTGGTTTTTTGGCGTCTATTATTATACATATATTATCAGAGTGTGTTTTGTTTGCATTCTTACCACAAGCATTGTAGTTAATGCAGACATGATTCCTCGTAAAAGGTTTCAGTTTGGTGAAAGGAGGTCCATTGATAAATATGTTTTACTGAAAAACATGGTTTTAAGGTCCTGTCAACAATGACTTACATAGAGCCCAGAGACTCACCGTGGAGATCCATAGACATACAGCAGACTCACAAAGCGACGCACAGACTCGCGCACAGAGACCCATGCTCACACAGACACCCCACCCCGCCCCTCGGCCTCCTCCTCATCCCTCCCTCCTCCTCCCTATGGACCCCCCCCNACCCCATATGCGCGTGGGTTTATGGCGGTGCCGTGGCGCGATGTTGCTGCTATCTCGCCGTGGAGTTGAACAGCGCCCGTGACTCACGGCCACGGGCGAGGCCGTCGTGGTGATTAGACGTTGGGGTGGGCGCAGGCAGGTGCGGGGGGGGGCTCACCTGTGCACACGGGTGTGGGTGCTGAGTGTCGATCAGTGTGAATGGGTGTATCTTGAGCCCCCCCCTAGGTCGACTCAGCCTCAAATGAGTTGCTGGTGTAACGTATGAACATGCCACTCGGGAAACAAAGGCGGTCGGGTGAGATGCTAGCCACGAACCTACCCGTGTGCCATGCCGGCATTCATTGGCTATCGCTAACAGCACTTAAGGCGCTATGTGGGGCAGGTTTGTCTTTGTTTAGTAGGTGAGTGGTGAAGGTGAGTGTGGGTGAGTGTTGTGGGTGTGAGTGGTGAAGGTGTGTGTGGGTGAGTTTGAGTGCTGCGAGGTGTGGGCTGTAGGTGAGTGGTGTAGCTGAGTGCAGGTGAGTGCAGGTGAGTGCTGTGGGGTGAATGGTGAAGGTGAGTGGTGAAGGTGTGTGTGGGTGAGTTGTGAGTGCTGCGAGGTGTGAGCTGTAGGTGAGTGGTGTAGGTGAGTGCAGGTGATTGCTGTAGGTGTGAGTGGTGTAGATGAGTGGTGAAGGTGTGTGTGGGAGAGTGTGAGTGCTGCGAGGTGTGGGCTGTAGGTGTGAGTGGTGTAGGTGAGTGCAGGTGAGTGCTGTAGGTGTGAGTGGTGTAGGTGAGTGCAGGTGAGTGCTGTGGGTGTGAGTGGTGTAGGTGAATGCTGTAGATGAGTGGTGTAGGTGAGTGGGTAGGTGAGTACAGGTGAGTGCTGTGAGTGTGAGTGGTGTAGGTGAGTGTGGGTGAGCGGTGGTGGTGGTGAGGGTGAGTAAGAGGAGGCTCTCCCGGCCCGTGCTTGTGAGCCTGTGTGGCCGCTAAAGTGAGTAAACACGGCACCCGGTTTATGGCGAGAGAGACCCTCGCCGTATTGACTCTGCAACCCGCAGCTACTGTTCCACGCGACCCTTCGCTCCGCCCCCAGCGGATCCCACCCCCACGGAGCCCCACACTCAGGGGCCTCACGGACCCCCCCATGGGACCCCAGCCCCAGGCACCCAGCGTCAGGGTTCCCTACCCCAAGGGACCCCACTCCCAGACAGCTCCCAGGGGTCTCCAGGGAAAGGGGTCCCACGTGTTGCGATTTTGAGACACCTATGGGGTATTGGTAATTGAGACTCCTATGGGTATTGGTAATTGAGACTCCTATGGGGTATTGGCAATTGAGATTCCTATGGGGTATTGGTAATTGAGAATCCTATGGGGTTTTGGTAATTGAGATTCCTATGGGGTATTGGTAATTGAGACGCCTATGGGGATATTGGCAATTGAGATTCCTATGAGGTATTGGTAATTGAGACTCCTATGGGGTATTGGTAATTGAGACTCCTATGGGGTATTGGTAATTGAGATTCCTATGGGTATTGGTAATTGAGATTCCTATGGGGTATTGGTTATTGAGACGCCTATGGGGATATTGGCAATTGAGATTCCTGTGAGGTATTGGTAATTGAGACTCCTATGGGGTATTGGTAATTGAGATTCCTATCGGGGTATTGGTAATTGAGACTCCTATGGGGTATTGGTAATTGAGATTCCTATGGGGTATTGGTAATTGAGACACCTATGGGATATTGGCAATTTAGATTCCTATGAGGTATTGGTAATTGAGGCTCCTATGGGTATTGGTAATTGAGATTCCTATCGGGGTATTGGTAATTGAGACTCCTATGGGGTATTGGTAATTGAGATTCCTATGGGGTATTGGTAATTGAGACTCCTATGGGGTATTGGTAATTGAGATTCCTATGGGGTATTGGTAATTGAGATTCCTATGGGGTATTGGTAATTGAGATTCCTATGGGGTATTGGTAATTGAGATTCCTATGGGGTATTGGTGATTGAGATTCCTATGGGGTATTGGTAATTGAGATTGCTATGGGGTATTGGTAATTGAGATTCCTATGGGTATTGGTTATTGAGACTCCTATGGGGTATTGGTAATTGAGACTCCTATGGGGTATTGGTAATTGAGATTCCTATGGGTATTGCTGATTGAGATTCCTATGGGGTATTGGTAATTGAGACTCCTATGGGTATTGGTAATTGAGACTCTTATGGGGTATTGGTAATTGAGATTCCTATGGGTATGGTGATTGAGACTCCTATGGGGTATTGGTAATTGAGATTCCTATGGGTATTGGTAATTGAGACTCTATGGGGTATTGGTAATTGAGATTCCTATGGGTATTGGTAATTGAGATTCCTATGGGTATTGGTAATTGAGATTCCTATGGGTATTGGTAATTGAGATTCCTATGGGGTATTGGTAATTGGACTCCTATGGGGTATTGCTAATTGAGTCCTTATGGGGTATTGGTAATTGAGACGCCTATGGGGTATTGGTGATTGAGATTCCTATGGGGTATTAGTAATTGAGATTCCTATGGGGTTTGGTAATTGAGACGCCTATGGGGTATTGGTAATTGAGACTCCTATGGGGTATTGGTGATTGAGATTCCTATGGGGTATTGGTAATTGAGACTCCTATGGGGTATTGATAATTGAGACGCCTATGGGTATTGGTAATTGAGACGCCTGTGGGGTATTGGTATTGAGACTCCTATGGGGAATTGGTGATTGAGATTCCTATGGGGTATTGGTAATTAAGAGCCCTATGGGTATTGGTAATTGAGACGCCTATGGGGTATTGATAATTGAGAGCCCTATGGGGTATTGCTAATTGAGACGCCTATGGGGTATTGGTAATTGAGATTCCTGTGAGGTATTGGTAATTGAGACTCCTATGGGGTATTGGTAATTGAGATTCCTATCGGGGTATTGGTAATTGAGACTCCTATGGGGTATTGGTAATTGAGATTCCTATGGGGTATTGGTAATTGAGACGCCTATGGGGATATTGGCAATTGAGATTCCTATGAGGTATTGGTAATTGAGGCTCCTATGGGGTATTGGTAATTGAGATTCCTATCGGGGTATTGGTAATTGAGACTCCTATGGGGTATTGGTAATTGAGATTCCTATGGGTATTGGTAATTGAGACTCCTATGGGGTATTGGTAATTGAGATTCCTATGGGGTATTGGTATTGAGACTCCTATGGGGTATTGGTAATTGAGATTCCTATGGGGTATTGGTAATTGAGACTCCTATGGGGTATTGGTAATTGAGATTCCTATCGGGTATTGGTAATTGAGACTCCTATGGGGTATTGGTAATTGAGATTCCTATGGGGTATTGGTAATTGAGATTCCTATGGGGTATTGGTAATTGAGACTCCTATGGGTATTGGTAATTGAGATTCCTATGGGGTATTGGTAATTGAGATTGCTATGGGGTATTGGTAATTGAGATTCCTATGGGTATTGGTTATTGAGACTCCTATGGTGTATTGGTAATTGAGACTCCTATGGGTATTGGTAATTGAGATTCCTATGGGGTATTGCTGATTGAGATTCCTATGGGGTATTGGTAATTGAGACTCCTATGGGGTATTGGTAATTGAGACTCTTATGGGGTATTGGTAATTGAGATTCCTATGGGGTATTGGTGATTGAGACTCCTATGGGGTATTGGTAATTGAGATTCCTATGGGGTATTGGTAATTGAGACTCTTATGGGGTATTGGTAATGAGATTTATGGGTATTGGTAATTGAGATTCCTATGGGTATTGGTAATTGAGATTCCTATGGGGTATTGGTAATTGAGATTCCTATGGGGTATTGGTAATTGAGACTCCTATGGGGTATTGCTAATTGAGTCCCTTATGGGGTATTGGTAATTGAGACGCTATGGGGTATTGGTGATTGAGATTCCTATGGGGTATTGGTAATTGAGATTCCTATGGGGTATTGGTAATTGAGACGCCTATGGGTATTGGTAATTGAGACTCCTATGGGGTATTGGTGATTGAGATTCCTATGGGGTATTGGTAATTGAGACTCCTATGGGGTATTGATAATTGAGACGCCTATGGGGTATTGGTAATTGAGACGCCTATGGGGTATTGGTATTGAGACTCCTATGGGGTATTGGTATTGAGACGCCTATGGGTATTGGTAATTGAGACGCCTATGGGGTATTGGTAATTGAGACGCCTATGGGTATTGGTATTTGAGACTCCTATGGGGGAATTGGTGATTGAGATTCCTATGGGGTATTGGTAATTAAGAGCCCTATGGGGTATTGGTAATTGAGACGCCTATGGGGTATTGATAATTGAGAGCCCTATGGGTATTGCTAATTGAGACGCCTATGGGGTATTGGTAATTGAGAGCCCTATGGGGTATTGGTAATTGAGACGCCTATGGGATATTGGTAATTGAGATTCTTATGGGGGTATTGGTAATTGTAATGGGGAACGGGGTGGCCTATAGCCCGGTTCCTATCGTACCTCCCCCGCCCTCCCAGAAGAGGCTGAGTCAATATTTGCTGGAGTCGGTTTGATTTATAGGGGCGCAATAACCGCCCCATAAAAGCAACACGAGGACATACATCGAGATCGACTGTGCCGAGGGGCGGGGCTGAGGGGCGGGGTTTGTGGGGGAGTTAGGGGGTGAGCCGGGGGAGAGATCGGAGCGGGACGATACACCCCAACCCACCCCTCCCCCTACACATTAGTCAGTCGCCTCCTTGTCGCTCTTCTATCGCTGCTGCTGCCACGACCACCACCACGGTGACTGTCCCCGTGAACTTCACTCCTCGTTTTGTTCCTCCACCCGTGCTGAGGACTCGGTCTGCCAGACACTCACTGTTCCGTCTCAACCACCACCACGACCACACTCTGTTCAACCACCACCACACTGTATTTAACCACCACCACCACCACACACTGTATTCAATCACCACCACCACACTGTGTTCAACCACAACCACCACCACACTATGTTCCACCACCACAGTGCTCTACCACCACACTGTGTTCAACCAATACTACTGTAGTGGGCCCTACTGAGTCGCAGACGTACTTCTTAGAGGCAACACATTTATTACACCAACACGAATACACAAAGGGGTCGCCTCCCCTTTACCAGATAACAGCCTAGGGTGGTGGATCACCCGGCTAACTACACTAACACACTGGGAGTCAGCTACAAAGGCTCAGGTTCCAGACCACGTGTTGGAGACTCTTCTGGACATAGAACGTAGATCTTCAGATGACGTAGCTTATATGCTCCCGGGTCGGGGCCGTCTCCGCCCTTGGCCCAGCCCACCTTCGAGAGAGCTCTGGCTCTCTCGACTCTTCTTGAGACAACTTTCCCGGACACGTGACCACCCCTTAGCCCCCACCTGGGGCACCCCTGTAGACTTTGCCGGTCACGTGCCTTCGGGGTCAACCAGAGTGCCATGGCCCAGGGTAACCCTGTCCCTGGGTTAACACTCTCCACTCCCTCTGGTAGGAGACAGCACTGCACGCCACGCGTGGTGCCACTGCGCTGTCCCAGCGCTCACCAAGCCTCACTAGGGCTGGTACTACACCCACCAACGGGTGTCCGCGATGATGGTGCATCGCACGCCGTGCCTTGCTAGAGCTGGAAATACTTGGTGACATGCACGATGCTGCTGCGAACGTGATGTCCGCGAAGTGAGTACATTGCACGCCATGCCCCTCTAGGGCAGGCACCATACAGTAACATCCGCGATGTCACTACATCACCCCCCTCTTCATAGCACACAGCCGTCCTGGCTGTCAACTCCCCCTTAAAACGAAGCAAGTGAGTAAAGCGATAAAAGGGTGAGTTAAAGGCTATAAACTGCTATGTGTGCCTCAACAAAACAATAACAATTACCAATAAATACCCAAAGCCACAATAATTACACTATTAACAAATGCACATAATTAACGGGGAAAGAGGGTGTAAGCCCGAACAATAACTCGTGAGAGAAGAGAAAAAAAACGGAAACACGTGAATGCTCAGAAACTCTTACTCACCAACACCTCCCATCTTCACCGTGTAACAACGTCCGCAAACACAATGGCTAGGTTCAGCCAATAGCCGCCATGACCCAATGAGCACAATAAGCAACTGACAGTGTGGGAACGTGTGTGCATGGGGATCACTAAAACCGAGTCTTTGAGGGAGTCCGTGTTGCCGGGCCCTCAGGGAAGGTGGGATCGCTCACACTGGAGGTCCTGGGGGGAATATGCAAATGTTCCGCCGAAACCGGTTCCTCACAAAGAACAGTAGGCCGGGTCGACGGATCCTCCTCGTCTGAAGCCAGCGAAGCCGGCACAGGCGGCTGCTTGGGAGACATCAGGCACGCGGCACCTGAGGATGGAATGAAATCACTCCGCTGTGGACCAACCTCAGCGGGCACACACCCCGGCTCGTCGGACAAACTCGACACTCGGCCCCTGCGGTATGGAGATGATACGAACTTGTGCGGAGCGAAAAATGGCTTCAGGTGAGAGGGATGTACGAACCAACTTCGCTGTCCCAAGTGGATCTGGACACACTGCGGCCAAGCAACCCCAATGACATCAACCGGCCTCCCCAGGGTTTGAACAATTGAGGCGACGTACCCACCGGTACCTGTGGACAGTGCAACCAGGCACTGTCCCCAGGTACCCACTCATGCGTAGAAGTACGGACCCCCTTAAGGTGCTCGTTGGCTAATTGGCACGATTCAGAATTTACCCTGGAAGCTTCCCCTGCCTCGGAAAGCCTCGAAATCTTAGATTTAGCCCTGTTGGGTGCGGCTTGTAACTGAACATCAATTGGGGATCGTGAGTAGCCGGTGGATGCGTGAGGGGCCATCTACAAGCAGCCAGGACTGCGGGATGTGTAAGTCCCAATCGAGTTGGGACTCACTGACCTGATGGCTTAACATAGAGGTCAGAGTCCTATGCAGCCACTCAACCATGCCATCCGTCTGCAGGCGGTATGGTGACGTGCGTACTTTCTTCATTCCTAACAAATCGCAGACTTCACAACAATTTAGAAGAAAATGTTTAGCTCCGATCGGTCAAAAGACGTTCGGGAGCACCCTTGTCCCTTACATAACCATTGAGGATTGCCTCAGTGATCGTCGCTGCCGATTGTTGGGGAGCGGCCACGCCCCAGGCCAGCGTGAAAAATACTCGACTCCCACAAGCAAATACTTATTCCCCAAGGGGTAGTGGGAAACGCACCAAGGATGTCCAGAGCAATAAGTTTGTTAATGCGTGAAACCTGAATCGATTGTAATGGTGGGCAACAGGGTTTCGCCGGCTGCTCCCGCCACGCACACTGCACACAACCTTTGAGCAAATTAGCGATATCCTCAGCCATGACAGGCCAAAAGAAATCTAACTTGAGTGTGGCCAGCGTTTTTTGCACGCCCAGGTGCAAGAGACGCTCGTGTACAGCCCAAACAACCCTGCCTCACAGGGCACTGGGCATGACAATGCTATAACGGCGCAGCCCCCGTCCCAAAGCATGAGCAAGCCGCCCCGACGAATGACAGAGGCGACACTGCGCCGATCCGTGCCCACATCAGTGTCTCTGACACGTCATAATTAAGCAGGGAAGCTTCCTCCGCCTGGAGGCGTCCCCATTCCTCGTAGTCCAACCCAATGACGGCGTCCCGCGTGGCGGAACTGCCGTCCCCCTCGACTGTCACAGCCTCGGCCGCGTCACGAGGTGAAGGGGGCGAGGTCACATTGGCTGGTTTACACCGTCCGGAGCCCCAAAAGCACGCACACCCCTCGCTCATTGGCAATCGCGACAGGGCATCAGCGTTTATATGACAGGAACCCTTGCGATAAGTAACTCGAAAGGAGTAGTCCTAAAAGACCCCCATCCAGCGTGATAGTTGGCCTGACGGTTGGTCGACACACAGTGCGTACTGGAGCGCTGCATGGTCAGAGCGCACCTCAAAGTGTCAACCATACAAGTAGGGGCGATACTGCTGCACAAAGACCACAATAGCCAACAGTTCCCAGTGCGTGACACAGTAGCACTGTTCGGCTGGAGACAGCACCCTGCTGCCATACGCAACAACACTCTCAACGCCGTTGAAAACCTGAGACAAAACAGCTCCAATTCCGGTGTTGCTAGCATCCGTATCAAGGATGAACGACAAAGAAAAATCAGGTAGCGCAGTGGAGGGGCATTCACCAAGCTATCCCAGATGGCACAAAATGCAGCCTTCTCCTGCCCCCAATGAAACTAATGACCCTTAGCTGTCAATGCATGGAGGGGTTTAGTCATGGACATGAACCCGACAACAAAGCGGCAATTGTAAGACGCAAATCCTATGAAACTGTGTAGCTCCCCACTGACGTGGGGGTCGGCCAAGTTCGGATGCACGCGGTTTTATCTGAGTGGGTCGGTCGCAATACCTGATTCGCTAACTATGTGGCCAAGATACCGAAACAATTTCTGGAGAAGGGGACATTTCTGTGGCTTAAATTTCAGGTTAGCCGCACGCATTTTGAGAAAAACAGCGCGTAGACGTTCTAGGTGTTCATCGAACATACGGCTGAAGACGATAATATCATCGAGGTATATTAAGCACGAATCCCACTGAGACCAGCCAGGACCAGTTCCATCGATCGCTGGAATGTGGCTGGCGCAGAATGAAGACCCATGGGAAGCCGACTGAATTCAAGCAAGCCGTGTGGTGTATGAAAGGCAGTCTTAGGTTTCGAGGCTTCATCAGGCGGAAACTGCCAGAACCCGGATAGGAGATCAAGGGTAAAGAAGAACCGCGCCCCGCCAAAGCAGCAAACGAGTCATCCATCCGAGGTAAGGGATACGCATCTGTGACGGAGACCTTATTAAGCTTACGGAAGTCAACGCAGAAACGCAAGCTATCATCGTGTTTTTTTACAAGTACAATTGAGGCTCCCCACGGGCGGGTGGACGGTGAAATAATGTCCACGGCCAACATTTAGTCAGCCGGTAGGGATTCTGGCGGATAAGAGCGGCGTCACCCGTATCAATATTATGACTCAAGCGCATGTGCAACCAATATCAAATTTTCCCTTGCTAAAGATGTCCGAGAATTTGCGCAAAAGCAATAGTAGCTTTTCCCTTCTGGCCCTTGGACAAATCCATACTCTCGGTACAAAGCTTATCCATCACCCCTTCATCCCTATTCTGGAGGGTCGTATATGAAACACGGCGCCACATTTCAGATGATGCTCCCCTCCGGAAGTGCCGGTGACGCATAAACTAGCACAGTTTCCCTCCTGGACAACCGACGTGTCAAACCCCACGTTAAGAGCACACGCATGATTGGATGGAGGGGGATCCCCATGTGCAGCAAGCGGCAGTGCGTGCACTGCTGCGAGTGGTTTTCCTCCACACGAACGCGTCGGGTGTGAAACCTACCTCAAGAAGCACAATGTGCTCGCCCCAGGCAGCGAGGTCGGGACGTCGGCATCGGCGAGCCGCCTAATGCAGCAAACGCTGAGTCGGCCAGCAATCCCGGATTGCCTCCTGGTAAAGTTTGAGAACGCAGTGGTTGATTTTGTTATCCAAGGTGCAATCTCTTTGTCTGTCGACCCACACCATCATTAGCGGGATTGTCAAGCATCACGCCATCATGCTGCCCATCATCAGGGCGTTCTTCTCCAACCTGGATGTCGCCATCTCGCTCACCATCGACGGGTGGTCGAACCACAACCTGAAGGGATTTTGGATGGTCACGGTGCACTGGATCGACACGAAATCTGGTGTGTCAAAATCCATGCTGCTGACGATCCTCGATGTGCAGTCTGGAAGGGGATTCGGCAAGCGCTCTGTTTGAGCACCTCTAAAGCCTCGGGCGCAATGTTTCGACCAAGCTGCTCGCTGTCACCAGCGAGAATGGCTCCGATGCGATCAGTGATGTCAAGAGGTTGTTCGCCCTGGTCAACGCGAATGACAGATCTGAGCAGTTGCGGGCTTGCCACCGTATTCGCTGCGCGGATCATTCGGTCCACATCGGCGTTGTCCAAGTTCTCAAACTGATCAAGTCAACCAACGCCGAACTGCGCGAGGCACTCGTCAATATCAGGTGCAGCAAGGTCGTCCGGCAGTCGTACCGCCATGAGGCCGAGATTGTCAAGCTCGCCAGCAAGGAGCCGACGCACGAGGACTCGCCGACCAGGTTATCATGGTGCACTTCCAGGATGTGATCAGCGTCGGTGCTTTCCTGAACTGCAGTGGCAAACATCACGGGCGTGACAGCATTCATGCGAATGCCATGCCAGGTCATGACCTCGTTGGCGGCGGACCGCAAGTCGACATTGGATCTCGTGCCAGTGACAATGGAGCACCTGATCCGTCATTGCGATCATGGTGAAGCTGCTCTTAGAGCAATCGATGAGACCTTGACCATGACGAGAATGAAGGCCGAGCTGGTGCGGTACTCTGGTTTCCTTGTTCAGGAACCACCATTGTGCCATCCTACTTGAATCCACAGCTGCCGAAAACGACAGACCAAGACGAGCTGGCTACGATCTGCTCTGTCCAGCAGCATCACTACCCGGACGTGCTCGTGATCCCGCCAACGGCAGTCGCTGCCCATATGGAGGAGGGCTCGCTGTTCAGCAACATCGGCAGCTCCATCGACGACGGCGATGAAGTTGATCGTTTTCTGGGCATGGGCGTCACCACGGCCAGCGCCTTCACTGACGTAATGCAGTGGTGGTCTCCCCGCAAAGAGCTGCTCCTTGCCCACTACAAGATGGCCTGCTACTACTTAGGAGTGCCGGCAACGTCAACTCCCTGCGAATGCGCGAATAACAGAGCCGGGCAGGAGTTCACGTGCATTCGCCAGTCATTGTGGTCGACGCTCTTCATCAAGTCCATGTGCTAACTGGGCCGGAGTGGCGTAGGATCTTATTGTCCGTCGTTCGTCCGAGGACGACAGCAATGACGAACTTAATCAGGTTGTTGATGAGATCGTCATCGACCAAGACGACTGGGACGAGGAGGTTATGGAGGACGGTGTCATCTACAGCCTCAACGCCCGATTCGAGAGTATGAATAAAGTGCTGTACCTAGCATTTACCTGTTATAAACCTTTTTCATGTGTAGTACCCCAGTTATTACCCTGAAATCGGGTAATTCGTATGGGTAAGGGTAAAAGGTAGGGTAAATGTAGGCTCGTTGCTTTTCGGCTTTTACCTTACCTTGCTAAAGGGTAAAAGGTAAGGGTAGAATGATTCTATCGTGGTAAGGTAAAAGGTAGGGTAAAGGTAGTCTCGTTGTTTTTACCTTTTACCTCACCTTGCTGCGGTCTAGCTGTAGCAGACGACGCAACCGCCTCCAGGATGAGGTGATGCCTTTGGCCGTCGCTCTTCGTCCGTCCATCGTACCACACTGTCCCTCGCCCGCCTCCACCCTGGGTTTATGCGCAGGCTGGAATGGGCTCCGCTTTTTCACGTGCAACCGGCTCCTCACAGGGCACGGTTCATGCCACCAACCGCCTGTGTCGTTGAAAATCTGCTGGGCCTGAATGCATTTAGCAACCTTGAGAGACGAGAGATGTCTATGGCCAGCAGAACAGTGTTGAGGTCCTTGGCCAAGGCCAGCAGTCTTTCGAGGACCAACGTGTCGATTCCATCGTGGTCCATTCTCGGGAAGGCAGCCTTCGCCAGTGCCAAACGTTCGCTACAGAAGGTGAGGGGCGTCTCGGCTTCCCTTTCCATCGTGTAGCAAACTTGGGTGCACATTCAACGGAGGATCGTAAATTGCCGCCATCTGGTCGAAAGCCTGAGTTAGAGTGGACCTCTCTGATGGCGGGATGATAAGAAATGCTGCAAGAGCATTGTCGTCAAGGGCGGCAGGTAGCGCTCTCAGCACCCCGCCTCCGTCCACCCAGCCAAGTCGCGTTCAAGAGGAACCGCCGCTTGAAGGCCACCTAGTTTCCACCAGCAGCAACGTATTATTTAACGAAGTGAAGCCGATGCCAGAGAGACAGGATGTCCACCGGCGATGTCGATGCAGCTTCAGATTTTGTGGGCTGCACGCTCCTCGCCGGCGAGGAGCGGCGGAAGCGAGCGCGGGCTGCGCCACATAAGTTTCCGCCTGGCGAGAATGGCGGCGGAGTCGTCGTTCTTGAGCAGCTCTGCTGCTCCTCCGCCACCGCCGAGTCTGCTGGTTGGAGATCCGCAAGGATGGAAGCCGCGACTTGGCGGAGCTCCGCGAGACGACCGTGCACCGCCCGCAGCTCCGTTCCCGCCAGCGGTGAAGTGTCGCGTGGCCGGACGGCGCCCTGCCCTGCCGGCAGCGCCTCTCCTTCATCCTCCGGGGCTGTTTGCGGGATGAGGTCTTCCTCCTCGTCATCCGATGTCCTGGTACGTATTCTGCGTTGCGTAGACATAATCTACTGCTAGCTAGATAAATAAGCTTATTGGCCTCTTCCGACACCAGTTGTAGTGGGACCAACTGAGTCACAGACGTACTTCTTAGAGGCAACACATTTATTACACCAACACGAATACACAAAGGGGTAGCGGTCCCTTTATCAGATAACAGCCTAGTGTGGTGGACCACTCGGCTAACTACACTAACACACTGGGAGTCAGCTACAATGGCTCGGGTTCCGGACCACGTCTTGGAGACTTTTCTGGACGTAGAACGTAGATCTTCAGATGACGGTAGCAACAACCAACCCCGGTCTCTACGGGGACCCGGCTTATATGCTCCCGGGTCGGGACAGCTCCGCCCTTGGCCCGCCCACCTTCGAGAGAGCTCTGGCTCTCTCTCGACTCTTCTTGAGACAACTTTCCCCGGAAACCCCTTGTGAGTACATCACACACCATGCCCCTCTAGGGCCGGCACCATACAGTGACATCCGCGATGTCACTACACTACCACCACACTATGTTCAATCACCACGACACTGTGTTTGAGCACCACCACCACACTTTGTTCAACTACCATTACCACCATATTGTTCAACCACCACCACACAACAATCACACTGTGTTCTGTCACCACCACCACACTGTGTTCAACCACCACCACCACCACACTGTGTTCAACCACCATTACCTCTACACTATGTTCAACCACCACCACCACACTGTGTTCAACCACCACCACCACACTGTGTTCAACCACCATTACCTCTACACTATGTTCAACCACCACCACACTGTGTTCAACCACCACTACCACCACACTGTGTTCAACCACCACACTGTGTTAAACTACTACACCACACTGTGTTCCACCACCACACTGTGTTCAACCACCACTACCACCACACTGTGTTCAACCACCACCACACTGTGTTCAACCACCACCACCACACTGTGTTCAATCACCACACCACCACACTGTGTTTGACCACTACCACTGGCTGCCTTGAAGTGAGGTTGCGGGTCACCTACGGCCCACGCACCGTCGGGTCCCCACCACCCTTCTGTAGACATCACCGAGGCGTTTAAAAATGTCCACACTGGGAACTGCCGCAGGTGTGTTCCATTTGCTGCGAAGTCACATGTTTGCGTGTTCCTCACTCCACCTGGACACTTTAAACTATACAAAAATACATTTTAAACTATTTTTTTTACCAGGTAAGACTCACCGAGCTGTATATCTCTTTATCAGAAGCAACCTGGCTATCACAAATGATAGCTCAACGAAGTGGCTTATCACGTGGACATTTATAGCAGCCAAATAATCTGAATGCACGTCCATTCTAAATGAGGGGAAAAACCGGAGAACCCGGAGTAGTTAACATCTCGCCACCGCGTACACAAGAGCTAAGTCATGGCAGATCACAAAGTGGAATTGCAAAGCTGATTGGAATTCATCTTATTCTTATTATTGATCTCGTGGCTGTTTATGAACACAAAATAATCATAGTCGTAGTTATGTTGTCAAATAACAAAAAGGGGTGACATGGTGCGAGATGTTAACTACCTCGCCTGGTATACGTGAGGCCGTGGGTTTAATCCAGACCCTGATGCCAATGTCTTTGGAGTTTACATCTTCTCTCCGTGGCCGCGTGGATTTTTCTCCAGGTCCTCCGGTTTTCCCCTCCACACTTAGAATCAACCTGCTCTCCATTTCCACGCGTGAATCCACTTCGTCGAGCTATTGTCGTGGTCGCTGCTGAGAAAGAGCCACATAGCTCAGTGGGGACCTTACCTGGTAAAATTGAAAATAATAGTCGAAGTAATAATCAATGTCTCCACGTTGTCTGATTGTATGCGTCACATATTCTCCACAACGATGCTGGAGACGATTATGTGGTATGTGTATTCAAGAGCTATGCATCAAACTAGCACCATAAACATTTGGCAGTTCGCCAGCATTGGTCTGGCCAGCCTGACTACGACGATGAGACAATGAACGTTGAAACTAGCCCTTGCCTGTGAACATCGATCAATTCAGCGACGAATTCAAGAAAGGCCGACTCTGCTGATGAGACGCTGAAGGTCAAAATCCGTCCAGAGTTTTGGTTGTGTTGAAACAATGCCGCATCACCGAAGGCCACGAGGCCAATCGTTGTCGATGTTGCTGCTATCACTTCCAGCAGCCATTGACACCTGTAACGAGTCGGCTTGAGGGTCAGCCCCTCCCAAAGGCAACATTTGGAGAGTTTCGAAAGAGGGTCCCATGACGCTAGACAACCAAAAAGAACCCAGCCACCTATGGACATGAGTCAGAGTCCGGTCACAACTTGGCTTTCTCAATATTCTCAACCTCACCTCCAGAGTTGGTCACGTGGTCCAATGTAAAATGAGCCACGGTACACGAGGTATAATAATAATAATAACGTCTCAGTTGCTTTTATTTCGATTTAAAGCTGTCGTGACTGCAGGGATTCATCTTCTTGGTTCTTTCGGTAAAGTCACGTAGAATGGAAATAATAAAATAATAAAAATAAAACATAATAAAATAATTCTCACGACGTTTCGGCCACAACGCAACCAACCGTCCTCAGGTGGAGAGCAGGTCTGTCGAGTAGACAGAGTTGCTTTTTTGACTCGAGCCATGGACTTATCATCAAGGGGAAGGGGGGTCAATGCAAAGAGATAACAAGTAACTGGTGTTTGTAAGAAACAACATACGGGAATATACATCAACCCTGTCTGTCCACCTGATGATGCTAGTTGTAATTACTGGCGAAACGTCGTACTCGAATTGTAAATGTTGTGGTTTACTCTACAACACACCGGTGTGCTGATTGCTTGTGTTGCAATTGAAACGTCGTATGCTATTATTTAATTTATTATTTTATCTTTATACGTGACTTTACCGAAAGAACCAAAGAGTCATTCCTGCAGTCACGAAAGCTCCAAATTTAAGATCGAACCACTTCTACGGGGAAGTTTCAAGTTTATCTTTTTTCTCTCTCTGGGTTTTTNGTTTTCTCTCTCTGCCTGTGTATTTAGTGTACTTTTTTCTGTCTCCACTCGTTTTTTGTCGTTCTTATGTTCTGCTCTGTCTGTGTGTCTCTGTTCCTCTTGTTTTTTGTTTNGTCTCTCTTTGAATTTTCACACTTAACTTCTAACTTAGCAATCTTTGAAATACGTAATCGACCAGGCTATGCGTTAATTGTGTGTTGACCGACTCTCTGTGTTGTATTACATAACATTTCGATATTTTGCTAGGTTATTTAATTTAGTGTGTTCTTCTCCTCTTTCCTAATGTTCAAGCTTGCGTAATTGACCACGCGTCGCCGCACTCATTGACATGTAAATGTTTTCTCTAACCCCTCCCTCTCTCCGCCCCGCCCCCTCTGTCTATTTAAGGCCTCGCCACAGAGACGATCTCCCTCTCTGTGCCTGTGTTACTCTCTCTCTATGTATCTTGGTGATATCTGTCTTCTTATATGTCTGTCTATAGTTTTCTGGTTAGATTTTTGTTGCTATTTCATTTATACCTGATGATGATTGCTTGTGTTGCAATCGAAACGTCGTATGCTATTACTTAATTTATTATTTTATCTTGATACGTGACTTTACCGAAAGAACTAAAGAGTAATTCCTGCAGTCACGAAAACTCCACATTTAAGATCGACACATTTATATTTACGCGGTATAACCCAAACTAACTCTATTATGGGAATAAGGATATACAAGGATTTCCAAAGGGTTACGGGGCAATGCAATGATGCAAGTTACATGAACAAGATCAACGTTTACAGTGGTAGAAAGTCCTTGGGTCCGGTTATACGAAGATTAACGTGGTCCTAATAGCAGAGCGATGAATGTCCAGACTCCAGCGATGAGTGGCCTGGCGAGGTTGCAAGCTCACGAGGGTTGCGGACATAAGTTGGACAGGGGCAGAGGTCACACAGGTCACAGAGTCACAGGCTGGCCAGGGGCATTGACCGAGCAGAGTTACGGAGTTGCCAAGTTCGCAGATCTTCTTGGTTCTTTCGTAAAGTCACGTAGAAGGGAAATAATAAAATAATAAAAAGTTAACAAAAAAAAATCTTATTTCCCTTCTACGTGACTTTACCGAAAGAACGAAGAATATGAATCCCTGCAGTCACGAAAGCTTTACATCGAAACCTGTTACTGTGGTGCGATGTTAACTCCCTCGTTTGGTATGTAGGAGGTCGTGGGTTCGATCCTGACCCTGACGCCTGCTGCTGTATATTTAGAGTTTGCGTGTCTCTCTCTCATCATCATCACGTGGCTATGAGATGTTAACTACTTCGCCTGGTCTACAGGAGGTCGTGGGTTCGATCCCGACCCTGACGCCTGCTGCTGTATATTTAGAGTTTGCGTGTCTCTCTCTCATCATCATCACGGTGGCTAGGAGATGTTAACTACCTCGCCTGGTGTACAGGAGGTCGTGGGTTCGATCCTGACCCTGACGCCTGCTGCTGTATATTTGGAGTTTGCGTGTCTCTCTCCCTGTGGTCACGTGGATTTTCTCCGGGTCCTCAGTTTTTCACTCCACATTTGTGTATGCTATAACTTTCCACACGTGATAGGCCACTTCGGTCAGCTATCATTTGTGACAGGGTCGCTTCTGAAAAAAGAGCTACATAGCTCAGTGGGCCTCACCTGGTAAAATAAAAAAAATGGTGAAGAGTTGAATGTATGTTGAACTTCTTTCGCTACGTACAGTGGCAACCGTAGTTCTAAAGAAATGAATGTTCAATCTTAACTGCAGCTCGATAACTCTGTAACTCTGGGATCTATTCTTAGGCACTGCCAGTCGTTTGCACGACGCCGATCAATGCTGCCGACTCATCCAGGAGGACCTCATACAGCCCTGAAGGTCTCGACATCAGCAACGTTACAGGCTGGGTGCCACGCGCACCTTCAAAGTGCTTCCCAACGCATACAACTTGCCACTGTGTAGGACAGGGGTCGGCAACCAAAATAACAAGAAGAGCCATTTCTTTCCAATTCGGTACAAAATTCAGTATTTCAAGAGCCGCAATGCATCTGAATACATACTGTACATACGTACATATCGTCAAGAAGCAGCCCGTAAAGAGCCGCATGCGGCTCCGAGCAACTGTTGCGTATTTGCAGGGCTTTGCTGTGTCGTGAAACTCACACGCACGAGTCAATTTATTTACGAGAGTGATCGATCCATCAAGGCCTGATTCATTAATGTCTCAATTTTCTTACGAGAAGCTTGAACACATATCTGTGGCACCTTCAACAGTGCTGTTTGTCACTGTCCGCTTAGTCATTTTGGGCCTGTGATCACAGCGATCACAACAACAACACAAATGTCAGCAAGTCCTGGAATCGAGAGGTGCCTGGAGCGTTCCACCCCGAACGGTGAACCAAGAAGCTTGCCTCTTGTGGTATTCTAAAGGTGCCTACATCCGCCTCACCCCCACCACCCCTCCCTCACCAGCCCTCCCCACATCCCCCTTCCCTCACCATACAGGTGATGATGAGATTAGAGCGGTCGCGATATATGCTGTTAATCATTCCCGGGACCCTTGGGGATACAAACACGGGGTGGAGCGTGTAATCGCAGCCCAGCGCATGAGTGTGTCAAGGGGGGTGGGGGGGNTCCCAGTATGAACCCCTGAAGTGCCCTGAGCGATGAGGGGGGGGACGGCAGATATCGATCTTGTGCCATGTCCGCCTTAATAGGTGCTCGCTAACAGTTTGTCAAAATGGCATGTGTGGGGATATTTTTCTTTGTTTACTTGTCATGGTGCATGTCTGTATGGTGAGACTATCTGTATGCGATTGTGTGCTCGTGTGTCGAGTGTGTGTGGTGTTTGTGAGAGTGTGTGTGGTGTTTGTGAGAGTGTGTGTGGTGTTTGTGAGAGTGTGTGTGGTGTTTGTGAGTGTGTGTGTGGTGTTTGTGTGAGTGTGTGTGGTGTTTGTGTGAGTGTGTGTGGTGTTTGTGAGAGTGTGTGTGGTGTATGTGAGTGTGTGTGGTGTTTGTGGGAGTGTGTGTGGTGTTTGTGAGAGTGTGTGTGGTGTTTGTGGGAGTGTGTGTGTTTGTGAGAGTGTGTGTGGTGTGTGAGAGTGTGTGTGGTGTTTGTGAGAGTGTGTGTGGTGTTTGTGAGAGTGTGTGTGGTGTTTGTGAGTGTGTGTGTGGTGCTTGTGAGAGTGTGTGGTGTTTGTGAGTGTGTGTGTGGTGTTTGTGAGTGTGTGTGTGGTGTTAGTGAGTATGTGTGGTGTTTATGAGAGTGTGTGTGGTGTTTGTGAGTGTGTGTTGGTGTTTGTGAGAGTGTGTGGTGTTTGTGAGTTGTGTGTGGTGTTTGTGAGTGTGTGTGTGGTGTTAGTGAGTGTGTGTGGTGTTTATGAGAGTGTGTGTGGTGTGTGTGAGAGTGTGTGTGTGTGTGAGTGTGTGTGTGGTGTTTGTGAGAGTGTGTGTGGTGTTTGTGGGAGTGTGTGTGGTGTTTGTGAGAGTGTGTGTGGTGTTTGTGAGAGTGTGATTGGTGTTTGTGAGTGTGTGTGTGGTGTTTGTGAGTGTGTGTGTGGTGTTAGTGAGTGTGTGTGGTGTTTATGAGAGTGTGTGTGGTGTTTGTGAGAGTGTGTGTGGTGTTTGTGGGAGTGTGTGTGGTTTTGTGAGAGCGTGTGTGGTGTTTGTGAGAGCGTGTGTGGTGTTTGTGTGAGTGTGTGTGTGGTGTATGTGAGTGTGTGTGGTGTTTGTGAGAGCGTGTGTGGTGTTTGTGAGTGTGTGTGGTGTATGTGAGTGTGTGTGGTGTTTGTGAGTGTGTGTGGTTGGTGTTTGTGAGTGTGTGTGTGTTTGTGAGAGTGTGTGTGGTGTTTGTGAGAGTGTGTGTGGTGTTTGTGAGAGCGTGTGTGGTGTTTGTGAGAGCGTGTGTGTGTTTGTGTGAGTGTGTGTGGTGTATGTGAGTGTGTGTGGTGTTTGTGAGTGTGTGTGTGGTGTTTGTGAGAGTGTGTGTGGTGTATGTGGTGGTGTGTAGTGGTTTTGAGATGTGTGTGGTGTTTGTGAGTGTGTGTGTGTTTGTGAGTGTGTGTGGTGTTTGTGAGANTGTGTGTGGTGTTTGTGGGAGTGTGTGTGGTGTTTGTGAGAGTGTGTGTGGTGTTTGTGAGAGTGTGTTTGGTGTTTGTGAGTGTGTGTGTGGTGTTTGTGTGAGTGTGTGTGTGGTGTTTGTGAGAGTGTGTGTTGTGTATGTGAGTGTGTGTGGTGTTTGTGGGAGTGTGTGTGGTGTTTGTGAGAGTGTGTGTGGTGTTTGTGGGAGTGTGTGTGGTGTTTGTGAGAGTGTGTGTGGTGTTTGTGAGAGTGTGTGTGGTGTTTGTGGGAGTGTGTGTGGTGTTTGTGGGAGTGTGTGTGGTGTTTGTTGGAGTGTGTGTGGTGTTTTGAGAGTGTGTGTGGTGTTTGTGAGAGTGTGTGTGGTGTTTGTGGGGTGTGTGTGGTGTTTGTGAGTGTGTGTGAGTGTGTGTGGTGTTTGTTGGAGTGTGTGTGGTGTTTGTGAGAGTGTGTGTGGTGTTTGTGAGAGTGTGTGTGGTGTTTGTGGGAGTGTGTGTGGTGTTTGTGGGAGTGTGTGTGTGGTGTTTGTGGAGTGTGTGTGGTGTTTGTGAGAGTGTGTGTGGTGTTTGTGGAGTGTGTGTGGTGTTTGTGGGAGTGTGTGTGTGGTGTTTGTGGAGTGTGTGTGGTGTTTGTGGGAGTGTGTGTGGTGTTTGTGAGTGTGTGTGAGTGTGTGTGGTGTTTGTTGAGTGTGTGTGGTGTTTGTGAGAGTGTGTGTGGTGTTTGTGAGAGTGTGTGTGGTGTTTGTGGAGTGTGTGTGGTGTTTGTGGAGTGTGTGTGTGTGGTGTTTGTGGGAGTGTGTGTGGTGTTTGTGGGAGTGTGTGTGTGGTGTTTGTGGGTGTGTGTGGTGTTTGTGAGAGTGTGTGTGTTGTTTGTGAGTGTGTGTGGTGTTGTGAGAGTGTGTGTGGTGTGTGAGTGTGTGTGTGGTGTTTGTGGGAATGTGTGTGGTGTTTGTGAGAGTGTGTGTGTGTTTGTGAGTGTGTGTGTGTGTGTGAGAGTGTGTGTGGTGTGTGAGTGTGTGTGTGGTGTTTGTGGTGATGTGTGTGGTGTGTGTGAGAGTGTGTGTGGTGTTTGTGAGTGTGTGTGGTGTGTGTGAGAGTGTGTGTGTGTGTGTGAGATGTGTGTGTTTGTGAGTGTGTGTAGTGTGTGTGTGTTTGTGGGAGTGTGTGTGGTGTTTGTGAGAGTGTGTGTGGAGTGTGTGTGGTGTGTGTGTGGTGTTTGTGAGTGTGTGTGGTGTTTGTGAGAGTGTGTGTGAGTGTGTGTGGTGTTTGAGTGTGTGAGTGTGTGTGGTGTTTGTGAGAGTGTGTGTGGTGTTTGTGAGAGTGTGTGTGTGAGTGTGTGTGGTGTGTGTGAGTGTGTGTGTGTTTGTGAGAGTGTGTGTGGTGTTGTGAGAGTGTGTGTGTGTGTTTGTGAGTGTGTGTGTGTGGTGTTTGTGAGTGTGTGTGAGGTGTTTGTGTGGTGTTGTGGTGTTGAGTGTGTGTGGTGTTTGGAGTGTGTGTGTGGTGTGTGTGAGAGTGTGTGTGTGTGTGTGAGTGTGTGTGGTGTTTGTGAGAGTGTGTGTGGTGTTTGTGAGTGTGTGTGTGGTGTTTGTGGAGTGTGTGTGGTGTTTGTGGAGTGTGTGTGGTGTGTGTGAGTGTGTGTGGTGTTTGTGAGAGTGTGTGTGGTGTGTGTGTGAGTGTGTGTGGTGTGTGTGAGTGTGTGTGGTGTGTGTGAGAGTGTGTGTGGTGTTTGTGAGAGTGTGTGTGGTGTGTGTGGAGTTTGTGTGGTGTGTGTGAGAGTGTGTGGTGTGTGTGGAGTGTGTGGTGTTTGTGAGTGTGTGTGTGGTGTTTGTGAGTGTGTGTGTGGTGTTTGTGAGAGTGTGTGTGTTGTGTTGTGGTGGAGAGTGTGTGGTGTGTGTGAGAGTGTGTGTGGTGTTGTGAGTGTGTGTGTGTGTGGTTTGTGAATGTGTGTGTGGTGTTTGTGGTGTGAGTGTGGTGTTTGTGAGTGTGTGTGTGGTGTGTGTGTGGTGTGTGTGTGTGTGGTGTGTGTGAGAGTGTGTGGTGTTTGTGAGTGTGTGTGTGTGTGGTTTGTGAGTGTGTGTGTGGTGTTTGTGAGTGTGTGTGTGTGTGTTTGTGAGTGTGTGTGTGGTGTTTGTGAGTGTGTGTGTGTGTGGTGTTTGTGAGTGTGTGTGGTGTTTGTGAGAGTGTGTGTGAGAGTGTGTGTGGTGTTTGTGAGTGTGTGTGAGTGTGTGTGGTGTTTGTGAGAGTGTGTGTGTGTTGTGAGAGTGTGTGTGTGAGTGTGTGTGGTGTGTGTGTGAGTGTGTGTGGTGTTTGTGAGAGTGTGTGTGGTGTGTGTGAGAGTGTGTGTGTGGTGTTTGTGAGTGTGTGTGTGTGGTGTTTGTGAGTGTGTGTGAGGTGTTTGTGTGAGTGTGTGTGGTGTTTGTGAGAGTGTGTGTGGTGTTTGCGAGTGTGTGTGTGGTGTGTGTGAGAGTGTGTGGTGTGTGTGTGAGTGTGTGTGGTGTTTGTGAGAGTGTGTGTGGTGTTTGTGAGTGTGTGTGTGGTGTTTGTGAGAGTGTGTGTGGTGTTTGTGAGAGTGTGTGTGGTGTGTGTNAGTGTGTGTGGTGTTTGTGAGAGTGTGTGTGGTGTGTGTGTGAGTGTGTGTGGTGTGTGTGAGTGTGTGTGGTGTGTGTGAGAGTGTGTGTGGTGTTTGTGAGAGTGTGTGTGGTGTGTGTGAGAGTTTGTGTGGTGTGTGTGAGAGTGTGTGGTGTGTGTGAGAGTGTGTGGTGTTTGTGAGTGTGTGTGTGGTGTTTGTGAGTGTGTGTGTGTGTTTGTGAGAGTGTGTGTGGTGTGTGCGTGTGGTGTGTGTGAGAGTGTGTGTGGTGTGTGTGAGAGTGTGTGTGGTGTTTGTGAGTGTGTGTGTGTGTGGTGTGTGAGTGTGTGTTGGTGTTTGTGAGTGTGTGTGGGTGGTGTTTGTGAGTGTGTGTTGGTGTTGTGAGTGTGTGTGTGTGGTGTGTGTGAGAGTGTGTGGTGTTTGTGAGTGTGTGTGTGTGTGGTGTTTGTGAGTGTGTGTTGGTGTTTGTGAGTGTGTGTTGGTGTTTGTGAGTGTGTGTTGTGTGTTTGTGAGTGTGTGTTGGTGTTTGTGAGTGTGTGTGTGGTGTGTGTGAGAGTGTGTGTGGTGTTTGTGAGAGTGTGTGTGGTGTTTGTGAGTGTGTGTGTGTGTGGTGTTTGTGAGTGTGTGTGTGGTGTTTGTGAGTGTGTGTGTGGTGTTTGTGAGTGTGTGTGGTGTGTGTGAGAGTGTGTGTGTGGTGTGTGTGTGAGTGTGTGTGGTGTTTGTGAGTGTGTGTGGTGTGTGTGAGAGTGTGTGTGGTGTGTGAGTGTGTGTGTGGTGTGTGTGTGAGTGTGTGTGGGGTGTGTGAGAGTGTGTGTGGTGTTTGTGAGAGTGTGTGTGATGTGTGTCTGAGTGTGTGTGGTGTGTGTGAGAGTGTGTGTAGTGTGTGTGAGTGTGTGTGGTGTTTGTGAGTGTGTGTGTGTGTGTGTGTGTGTGAGAGTGTGTGTAGTGTGTGTGAGTGTGTGTGGTGTTTGTGAGAGTGTGTGTGGTGTTTGTGAGTGTGTGTGTGGTGTGTGTGGTGTTTGTGAGTGTGTGTGGTGTGTGTGAGAGTGTGTGTAGGTGTGTGAGTGTGTGTGGTGTTTGTGAGAGTGTGTGTGGTGTTTGGGAGTGTGTGTGGGGTGTGTGAGAGTGTGTGTGGTGTGTGTGAGTGTGTGTGGTGTGTGAGTGTGTGTGTGGTGTGTGTGAGTGTGTGTGGTGTGTGTGAGTGTGTGTGTGGTGTGTGTGAGTGTGTGTGGTGTTTGTGAGTGTGTGTGGTGTTTGTGAGTGTGTGTGGTGTGTGTGAGTGTGTGTGGTGGTGTGTGTGAGTGTGTGTGGTGTGTGAGAGTGTGCGTGGTGTGTGAGTGTGTGTGTGGTGTGTGTGAGTGTGTGTGGTGTGTGTGAGTGTGTGTGTGGTGTTTGTGAGAGTGTGTGTGGTGTGTGTGAGTGTGTGTGGTGTGTGAGAGTGTGTGTGGTGTTTGTGAGTGTGTGTGTGGTGTGTGTGGTGTTTGTGAGTGTGTGTGGTGTGTGTGAGAGTGTGTGTGGTGTTTGTGAGAGTGTGTGTGGTGTTTGTGAGTGTGTGTGCGGTGTGTGTGAGTGTGTGTGGTGTGTGTGAGTGTGTGTGTGGTGTGTGTGAGTGTGTGTGGTGTGTGAGAGTGTGTGGTGTGTGAGTGTGTGTGTGAGTGTGATGTGTGTGTGTGAGAGTGTGTGGTGTGTGGTGTGTGAGAGTGTNTGGTGTGTGAGAGTGTTGTGTGTTTGTGAGAGTGTGTGTGGTGTGTGTGAGAGTGTGGTGGTGTGTGTGAGTGTGTGCGGTGTGTGTGAGAGTGTGTGTGGTGTTTGTGAGAGTGTGTGTGGTGTTTGTGAGTGTGTGTGGTGTGTGAGAATGTGTGTGGTGTGTGAGTGTGTGTGTGGTGTGTGAGAGTGTGTATGGTGTTTGTGAGAGTGTGTGTGGTGTGTGTAGAGTGTGTGTGGTGTTTGTGAGAGTGTGTGTGGTGTGTGTGAGAGTGTGTGTGAGAGTGTGTGGTGTGTGTGAGAGTGTGTGTGGTGTTTGTGAGAGTGTGTGGTGTGTGTGTGTGAGTGTGTGTGGTGTGTGTGAGAGTGTGTGTGGTGTGTGTGTGAGTGTGTGTGGTGTGTGTGAGAGTGTGTGTGGTGTGTGTGAGTGTGTGTGTGGTGGTGTGAGTGTGTGTGTGGTGTTTGTGAGAGTGTGTGTGGTGTTTGTGAGAGTGTGTGTGGTGTGTGTGAGTGTGTGTGGTGTGTGAGAGTGTGTGTGGTGTTTGTGAGAGTGTGTGTGGTGTTTGTGAGTGTGTGTGGTGTGTGTCAGAGTGTGTGTGGTGTGTCAGAGTGTGTGTGGTGTGTGAGAGTGTGTGTGGTGTTTGTGAGAGTGTGTGTCAGTGTGTGAGTGTGTGTGTGGTGTTTGTGAGAGTGTGTGTGGTGTTTTGTGAGAGTGTGTGTGGTGTGTGTGAGAGTGTGTGTGGTGTGTGTGAGTGTGTGTGGTGTGTGAGAGTGTGTGTGGTGTTTGTGAGAGTGTGTGTGGTGTTTGTGAGAGTGTGTGTGGTGTGTGTGAGTGTGTGTGGTGTGTGAGAGTGTGTGTGGTGTTTGTGAGAGTGTGTGTGTGGTGTTTGTGAGAATGTGTGTGGTGTTTGTGGGAGTGTGTGTGGTGTTTGTGAGAGTGTGTGTGGTGTTTGTGAGAGTGTGTTTGGTGTTTGTGAGTGTGTGTGTGGTGTTTGTGTGAGTGTGTGTGTGGTGTTTGTGAGAGTGTGTGTGTGGTGTGTGTGAGTGTGTGTGGTGTGTGAGAGTGTGTGTGGTGTTTGTGAGAGTGTGTGTGGTGTTTGTGAGAGTGTGTGTGGTGTTTGTGAGAGTGTGTGTGGTGTTTGTGAGAGTGTGTGTGGTGTGTGTGAGAGTGTGTGTGGTGTGTGTGAGTGTGTGTGTGGTGTGTGTGTGGTGTGTGAGAGTGTGTGTGGTGTTTGTGAGAGTGTGTTGGTGTGTGTGTGAGTGTGTGTGGTGTGTGTGTGAGTGTGTGTGGTGTGTGTGAGAGTGTGTGTAGTGTGTGTGAGTGTGTGTGGTGTTTGTGAGAGTGTGTGTGGTGTTTGTGAGAGTGTGTGTGGTGTTTGTGAGTGTGTGTGGTCTGTGTGAGAGTGTGTGGTGTGTGAGAGTGTGTGTGTGGTGTGTGGTGTGTGAGAGTGTTGTTGTGTGAGAGTGTTGGTGTGAGAGTGTGTGGTGTGGTGTGTGGTGTGTGAGAGTGTTGTTGTGTGAGAGTGTGTGAGTGTGTGTGGTGTGTGTGAGTGTGTGTTGTGTGAGAGTGTGTGTGGTGTGTGAGTGTGTGTGGTGTTTGTGAGAGTGTGTGTGGTGTGTGTGAGTTTGTGTGGTGTGTGAGATTGTGTGTGGTGTGTGAGAGTGTGTGTCAGTGTGTTCGTCTCTGCGTGTTAGGGAGCAGTGGGGAGTGGTTAGTGCGCTCTGCTACGAACCCGTCAACCCGAGTTCGATTGCCGCTAACGGCCAACACCGGTGATTGCGATTATCTGAACCGGTCCTGGGCCTCTACCCCTAGGTCGACTCAGCCTCAAATAAGTACCTGGTGTCGTGTGTAAACATCGCCACTGGAAGACAAAGGCGGTCGGCGTGCTGCTCCGGCCTTCACAGGTGCTACTCGCTAACGTCACTTGCCCCTACAGCCTGTTAAGGATTAACGGGGGATCTTTGTCTACGTCTCTGCCTGTGTATTTGTGACCGTGTGTGCCGGTGAGTGTAACACGTACGGGCGTGTGTGTGTGTGTGTGCGACGTGAAGTATTGGCAGAATTGAAGTCTGCTCCTGACTGCTCACGGTACATCCCGATGGGGAATCGGACATGCGAGAAGTTGCGGCCCATGCAGGTTGTAGAGTGGCCACTTTGTCGCATGCAACCGCGGTTCGCTCAGAGCGCACGGCTCTGTTGCCAGTTGCGATCAGTGGCAGAAGCAATTTGCTCCGGGGAGGTGGGTGTGGGGTTCAGATGTAACCGCGCATGTTTATTTCATCGCGTGGTGACATTTGCACGACCACGATTTGATTCATACTCTTTGGTTCTTTCGGTAAAGTCATGTAGGTGAAAATAATAATACAATAAAATAAAAAAGTAAAAAAACAACTAAATTAAATCACGACGTTTCGGGCGCAACACAAGCATCCTTCATCAGGTGGGGACCACCACAGCGAGAACAGTTGCTGAGGTATGCCGAAGAGATGGCTTTGACAAGGGTTTATATAGCTGAGAGGGTGGGGGGGAACGAATATAAACTATAAGGCAGCTAAAGTTAAACTTGCTTAATAACATCCTTACAATGATTGCTCAATTTGAATCCATCCTCTCGGTTGAAGTTATGTCTATCTTTGTATATCTGGATGGCTTCATGGACAAATCTTTGGTGGTATCCAGACGGCTTGCAGAGCACTTTAGTATCGGAGAAAACATATCACGAGATCACGACAATATCACGAGATCACGACAATATCACGAGATCACGACAATATCACGAGATCACGATTGGATTGTGTTGACGGCACCGATGTGGTTGGAGGTTTTTGGGAGCTCGAGCAGGAAAGGGGCGTGGCTGTGACGTAGAGGGGCGTGGTTGTGACGTAGAGGGGCGTGGTTGTGACGTAGAGGGGCGTGGTTGTGACGTAGAAGGCCGTCTAGGCCACGCCCCTGTGCGGCCTGGCCACGCCCCTTGTTGCAACAACCGCTCTCTGAGAAGTGCACAAAGCAGTCGCGGGCGATGGCTGCGTTGTGCGATGCGGGGGTTGTGCGATCTCACAAGAGGGGAAACCACGGCACGTTCCCTCAGACACGTGACGCGGTTCCCGAGCGTATAACGCCGACAGGCGCGTGGCACGTGATGCGGTTCACAGGCGCGTGGCACGTGACGAGGGGTTATTGTCACACAGTGCGGGACCTCGTGGTGTCACCCCTCATGCAC
>MU249684.1:0-32677 GCA_018977245.1 Lethenteron camtschaticum | reverse complement strand
CACACTCCACACTCACACACACACTCTCACACACACCACACACACTCTCACAAACACCACACACACTCTCACAAACACCACACACACTCTCACAAACACCACACACACTCACACACACTACACACACTCTCACACACACCACACACACTCACACACACACCACACACACTCACACACACACCACACACACTCTCACAAACACCACACACACTCTCACACACCACACACACACCACACACACACTCACACACACACACACACTCTCACACACACCACACACACTCTCACAAACACCACACACACTCTCACAAACACCACACACACTCTCACAAACACCACACACACTCTCACACACCACACACACTCACACACACCACACACACACTCTCACAAACACCACACACACACTCACACAAACACCACACACACACTCACAAACACCAAACACACTCTCACAAACACCACACACACTCTCACAAACACCACACACACTCCCACAAACACCACACACACTCTCACAAACACCACACACACACTCTCACAAACACCACACACACTCTCACACACCACACACACTCACACACACCACACACACTCTCACAAACACCACACACACTCTCACAAACACCACACACACTCTCACACACCACACACACTCACACACACCACACACACTCTCACACACACCACACACACTCTCACAAAACACCACACACACTCTCACAAACACCACACACACACTCACACACTGACACACACTCTCACAAACACCACACACACTCTCACACACCACACACACTCTGACACACCACACACAATCTGACACACACCACACACACTCACAAACACCACACACACTCTCACAAACACCACACACACTCTCACACACCACACACACTCACACACACCACACACACTCTCACAAACACCACACACACTCTCACAAACACCACACACACACTCACACACACCACACACACTCACACACACCACACACACTCTCACACACACCACACACACTCACACACACACCACACACACTCTCACACACACCACACACACTCACACACACACACCACACACTCTCACAAACACCACACACACTCTCACACACACCACACACTCTCACACACACTCTCACACACACCACACACACTCTCACAAACACCACACACACTCTACACACACCACACACACTCTCACAAACACCATACACACTCTCACACACCACACACACACTCACACACCACACACATTCTCACACACCACACACACTCACAAACACCACACACACTCTCACAAACACCACACACACTCTCACACACACCCACACACTCACACACACCACCACACTCTCACACACACCACACACACTCTCACAAACACCACACACACTCTCACACACCACAACTCTCACACACCACACACACTCAACTCACACACCACACACTCACACACACACTCACACACCACAACACTCTCCCACACACACTCACACACCCCACACACACACCACACACCACACACTCACACACACCGCACACACACTCACAAACACCACACACACTCTCACAAACACCACACACACTCTCACACACACCACACACACTCACAAACACCACACACACCACACACACACTCACAAACACCACACACACTCTCACAAACACCACACACACTCACACACCACACACACTCTCACAAACACCACACACACACTCACACACACCACACACACTCACACACACCACACCACACTCACACACCACACACACTCTCACACACCACACACACTCACACACACCACAACACACACTCACACACACCACACACACTCACAAACACCACACACACTCACAAACACCACACACACTCACACACACCACACACACACTCACACACACCACACACACTCACACACACCACACACACACTCACACACCACACACACTCACACACACCACACACACTCTCACACACCCCACACACACTCCCAAACACCACACACACTCTCACAAACACCACACACACTCTCACACACACCACACACACTCACAAACACCACACACACCACACACACACTCACAAACACCACACACACTCACACAAACACCACACACACTCACACACACTACACACACTCTCACACACACCACACACACACTCACAAACACCACACACACTCTCACAACACCACACACACTCACACCACTACACACACTCTCACACACACCACACACACTCACACACACATCACACACACTCTCACAAACACCACACACACTCTCACACACCCCACACACACTCACACACACACCACACACACACTTCCACACACCACACACACTCTCACACACACCACACACACTCACAAACACCACACACACTCACACACACACCACACACACACTCTCACACACACCACACACACTCACAAACACCACCACACACTCACAAACACCACACACACACTCACAAACACCACACACACACACACTCACAAACACCACACACACTCTCACAAACACCACACACACTCTCACACACACCACACACACACTCACAAACACCACACACACACACTCACAAACACCACACACACACTCACAAACATCACACACACACTCACAAACACCACACACACACTCACAAACACCACACACACACACTCACAAACACCACACACTCCACACACACCACACACACACACTCACAAACACCACACACACACTCACAAACACCACCACACACTCACAAACACCACACACACACTCACAAACACCACACACACACACTCACAAACACCACACACACTCTCACACACACCACACACACTCTCACACACACCACACCACACACCACACACACTCTCACAAACACCACACACACACTCACAAACACCACACACACACTCACAAACACCACACACTCTCACACACACCACACACTCTCACACACACACACAAACTCTCACACACACCACACACACACTCTCACAAACACCACACACACTCTCACACACACCACACACACTCACACACACCACACACATCACACACACACCACACACACTCTCACAAACACCACACACACTCACACACCACACACACTCTCACAAACACCACACACACTCTCACAAACACCACACACACACTCACAAACACCACACACACTCTCACAAACACCACACACACTCACACACACCACACACTCTCACACACACCACACACACACTCGCAAACACCACACACACTCTCACAAACACCACACACACTCACACAAACACCTCACACACACTCACAAACACCACACACACACACTCACAAACACCACACACACACTCTCACACACACCACACACACTCTCACAAACACCACACACACTCACACACACACCACACACACTCACACACACACTCTCACAAACACCACACACACTCTCACAAACACCACACACACTCACACACACTCACAAACACCACACACACTCTCACACACACTCTCACAAACACCACACACACTCACAAACACCACACACACACACACACTCACACACACACTCTCACAAACACCACACACACTCCCACAAACACCACACACACTCACACACACTCACAAACACCACACACACTCTCACACACACCACACACACTCTCACACACACCACACACACTCACAAACACCACACACACTCTCACACACACCACACACATTCCCACAAACACCACACACACACTCACACACCACACACACTCTCACACACAACACACACTCACAAACAACACACACACTCACAATCACCACACACATTCCACAAACACCACACACACACTCACACACCACCACATCACACACACCACACACACTCACAAACAACACACAGGCTCACACAAACACACACACACTCCACAAACACCACACACACACTCCCACAAACACCACACACATCCCACAACACCACAACACACTCCCACAAACACCACACACACTCCCACAAACACCACACACACTCTCACAAACACCACACACACTCTCACAAACACCACACACACTCCAACAAACACCACACACACTCACACACACTCACAAACACCACACACACTCCCACAACACCACACACACTCCACAAACACACACACACACTCCCCCAAACACCACACACACTCCCACAAACACCACACACACACACAAACACCACACACACACCACAAACACCACACACACACTCCCACAAACACCACACACACTCCACAAACACCACACACACTCACACACACTCACAAACACCACACACACGCCACAAAACCCACACACACTCTCACAANCACCACACACACTCCAACAAACACCACACACACTCACACACACTCACAAACACACACACACGCCCACAAACACCACACACACTCTCACAAACACCACACACACTCTCACAAACACCACACACACTCAACAAACACCACACACACTCCACAAACACCACACACACTCCACAAACACACACACACTCCACAAAACCACACACACTCTCACAAACACACCACACACTCCCACAAACACCACACACACTCTCAAACACCACACACACTCCCACAAACACCACACACACTCACATACACAACACACACTCTCACAAAACCACACACACACTCACACAAACACCACACACACACTCACAAACACCAAACACACTCTCACAAACACCACACACACTCTCACAAACACCACACACACTCCCACAAACACCACACACACTCACAAACACCAACACACTCACAAACACCACACACACTCACAAACACCAACACACTCACAAACACCACCACACTCACAAACACCACACACACCTCACAAACACCACACACACTCACATACACACACACACTCACACAAACACCACAACGCTCTCACAAACACCACACACGCTCTCACAAACACCACACACACTCTCACAAACACCACACACACTCTCACAAACACCACACACACTCTCACAAACACCACACACACACTCACAAACACCACACACACTCACATACACCACACACACTCACACAACACCACACACGCTCTCACAAACACCACACACACTCCACAAACACCACACACACACTCCCACAAACACCACACACACTCCACAAACACCACACACACTCTCACAAACACCACACACACTCCCACAAACACCACACACACACTCCCACAAACACCACACACACTCCACAAACACCACACACACTCACACACACTCACAACACCACACACACGCCCACAAACACCACACACACTCTCACAAACACCACACACCTCCAACAAACACCACACACACTCACACACACTCACAAACACCACACACACCCACAAACACCACACACACTCACAAACACCACACACACTCACAAACACCACACACACTCCAACAAACACCACACACACTCCCACAAACACCACACACACTCCCACAAACACCACACACACTCTCACAAACACCACACACACTCTCACAAACACCACACACACTCCCACAAACACCACACACACTCTCACAAACACCACACACACTCCCACAAACACCACACACACTCACATACACAACACACACTCTCACAAACACCACACACACACTCACACAAACACCACACACACACTCACAAACACCAACACACTCTCACAAACACCACACACACTCTCACAAACACCACACACACTCCACAAACACCACACACACTCTCACAAACACCAACACACTCACAAACACCACACACACTCACAAACACCAACACACTCACAAACACCACCACACTCACAAACACCACACACTCACAAACACCACACACACTCACATACACCACACACACTCACAAACACCACACACCTCTCACAAACACCACACACGCTCTCACAAACACCACACACACTCTCACAAACACCACACACACTCTCACAAACACCACACACACTCTCACAAACACCACACACACACTCACAAACACCACACACACTCACATACACCACACACACTCACACAAACACCACACACGCTCTCACAAACACCACACACACTCACATACACCACACACACACTCACACAAACACCACACACGCTCTCACAAACACCACACACGCTCTCACAAATACCACACACACTCCCACAAACACTACACACACTCTCACAAACACCACACACACTCTCATAAACACCACACACACTCACTAACACCACACACACACTCACAAACACCACACACACACTCACAAACACCAATCACACTCTCACAAACACCACACACACTCTCACAAACACCACACACACTCCCACAAACACCACACACACTCTCACAAACACCACACACACACTCACACACCACACACACTCTCACACACACCACACACACTCTCATAAACACCACACACACTCACTAACACCACACACACACTCACAAACACCACACACACACTCACAAACACCACACACTCTCACAAACACCACCACACACTCACAAACACCACACACACTCTCATAAACACCACACATACTCACTAACACCACACACACACTCACAAACACCACCACACACTCACAAACACCACACACTCTCACAAACACCACCACACACTCACAAACACCACACACACTCTCACAAACACCACACACACTCTCACAAACACCACACACACTCTCACACACCACACACACTCTCACAAACACCACACACACTCCCACAAACACCACACACACTCTCACAAACACCACACACACTCCCACAAACACCACACACACTCACATACACCACACACACTCTCACAAACACCACACACACACTCACACAAACACCACACACACTCACACAAACACCACACACACACTCACAAACACCACACACACTCTCACAAACACCACACACACTCTCACAAACACCACACACACTCTCACAAACACCACACACACTCGACACACGAGCACACAATCGCATACAGATAGTCTCACCATACAGACATGCACCATGACAAGTAAACAAAGAAAAATATCCCCACACATGCCATTTTGACAAACTGTTAGCGAGCACCTATTAAGGCGGACATGGCACAAGATCGATATCTGCCGTCCCCCCCCTCATCGCTCAGGCACTTCAGGGGTTCATACTGGGACCCCCCCCACCCCCCTTGACACACTCATGCGCTGGGCTGCGATTACACGCTCCACCCCGTGTTTGTATCCCCAAGGGTCCCGGGAATGATTAACAGCATATATCGCGACCGCTCTAATCTCATCATCACCTGTATGTGAGGGAAGGGGGATGTGGGAGGGGCTGGTGAGGGAGGGTGGTGGGGGTGAGGCGATGTAGGCACCTTTAGAATACCACAAGAGGCAAGCTCTTGGTTCACCTTCGGGTGGAACGCTCCAGCACCTCTCGATTCCAGGACTTGCTGACATTTGTGTTGTTGTTGTGATCCTGTGATCACAGGCCCAAAATGACTAAGCGGACAGTGACAAACAGCACTGTGAAGGTGCCACAGATATGTGTTCAAGCTTCTCGTAAGAAAATTGAGACATTAATGAATCAGGCCTTGATGGATCGATCACTCTCGTAAATAAATTGACTCGTGCGTGTGAGTTTCACGACACAGCAAAGCCCTGCAAATACGCAACAGTTGCTCGGAGCCGCATGCGGCTCTTTACGGCTGCTTCTTGACGATATGTACGTATGTACAGTATGTATCAGATGCATTGCGGCTCTTGAAATACTGAATTTTGTACCGAATGGAAAGAAATGGCTCTTCTGTTATTTTGGTTGCCGACCCCTGTCCTACACAGTGGCAAGTGTATGCGTTGGGAAGCACTTTGAAGGTGCGCGTGGCACCCAGCCTGTAACGTTGCTGATGTCGAGACCTTCAGGGCTGTATGAGGTCCTCCTGGATGAGTCGGCAGCATTGATCGGCGTCGTGCAAACGACTGGCAGTGCCTAAGAATAGATCCCAGAGTTACAGAGTTATCGAGCTGCAGTTAAGATTGAACATTCATTTCTTTAGAACTACGGTTGCCACTGTACGTAGCGAAAGAAGTTCAACATACATTCAACTCTTCACCATTTTTTTTATTTTACCAGGTGAGGCCCACTGAGCTATGTAGCTCTTTTTCAGAAGCGACCCTGTCACAAATGATAGCTGACCGAAGTGGCCTATCATCGTGTGGAAAGTTATAGCATACACAAATGTGGAGTGAAAAACCCTGAGGACCCGGAGAAAAATCCACGTGACCACAGGGAGAGAGACACGCAAACTCCAAATATACAGCAGCAGGCGTCAGGGTCAGGATCGAACCCACGACCTCCTGTACACCAGGCGAGGTAGTTAACATCTCCTAGCCACCGTGATGATGATGAGAGAGAGACACGCAACTCTAAATATACAGCAGCAGGCGTCAGGGTCGGGATCGAACCCACGACCTCCTGTAGACCAGGCGAAGTAGTTAACATCTCATAGCCACGTGATGATGATGAGAGAGAGACACGCAAACTCTAAATATACAGCAGCAGGCGTCAGGGTCAGGATCGAACCCACGACCTCCTACATACCAAACGAGGGAGTTAACATCGCACCACAGTAACAGGTTTCGATGTAAAGCTTTCGTGACTGCAGGGATTCATATTCTTCGTTCTTTCGGTAAAGTCACGTAGAAGGGAAATAAGATTTTTTTTGTTAACTTTTATTATTTTATTATTTCCCTTCTACGTGACTTTACCGAAAGAACCAAGAAGATCTGCGAACTTGGCAACTCCGTAACTCTGCTCGGTCAATGCCCCCTGGCCAGCCTGTGACTCTGTGACCTGTGTGACCTCTGCCCCTGTCCAACTTATGTCCGCAACCCTCGTGAGCTTGCAACCTCGCCAGGCCACTCATCGCTGGAGTCTGGACATTCATCGCTCTGCTATTAGGACCACGTTAATCTTCGTATAACCGGACCCAAGGACTTTCTACCACTGTAAACGTTGATCTTGTTCATGTAACTTGCATCATTGCATTGCCCCGTAACCCTTTGGAAATCCTTGTATATCCTTATTCCCCATAATAGAGTTAGTTTGGGTTATACCGCGTAAATATAAATGTGTCGATCTTAAATGTGGAGTTTTCGTGACTGCAGGAATTACTCTTTAGTTCTTTCGGTAAAGTCACGTATCAAGATAAAATAATAAATTAAGTAATAGCATACGACGTTTCGATTGCAACACAAGCAATCATCATCAGGTATAAATGAAATAGCAACAAAAATCTAACCAGAAAACTATAGACAGACATATAAGAAGACAGATATCACCAAGATACATAGAGAGAGAGTAACACAGGCACAGAGAGGGAGATCGTCTCTGTGGCGAGGCCTTAAATAGACAGAGGGGGGCGGGGCGGAGAGAGGGAGGGGTTAGAGAAAACATTTACATGTCAATGAGTGCGGCGACGCGTGGTCAATTACGCAAGCTGAACATTAGGAAAGAGGGAGAAAGAACACACTAAATTAAATAACCTAGCAAAATATCGAAATGTTATGTAATACAACACAGAGAGTCGGTCAACACACAATTAACGCATAGCCTGGTCGATTACGTATTTCAAAGATTGCTAAGTTAGAATTAAGTGTGAAAATTCCAAAGAAAGACAAAACATGAAACAAGAGGAACAGAGACACACAGACAGAGCAGAACATAAGAACGACAAAAAACGAGTGGAGACAAAAAANGTACACTAAATACACAGGCAGAGAGAGAAAACAAAAAACCCAGAGAGAAAAAGATAAACTTGAAACTTCCCCGTAGAAGTGGTTCGATCTTAAATTTGGAGCTTTCGTGACTGCAGGAATGACTCTTTGGTTCTTTCGGTAAAGTCACGTATAAAGATAAAATAATAAATTAAATAATAGCATACGACGTTTCAATTGCAACACAAGCAATCAGCACACCGGTGTGTTGTAGAGTAAACCCACAACATTTACAATTCGAGTACGACGTTTCGCCAGTAATTACAACTAGCATCATCAGGTGGACAGACAGGGTTGATGTATATTCCCGTATGTTGTTTCTTACAAACACCAGTTACTTGTTATCTCTTTGCATTGACCCCCCTTCCCCTTGATGATAAGTCCATGGCTCGAGTCAAAAAAGCAACTCTGTCTACTCGACAGACCTGCTCTCCACCTGAGGACGGTTGGTTGCGTTGTGGCCGAAACGTCGTGAGAATTATTTTATTATGTTTTATTTTTATTATTTTATTATTTCCATTCTACGTGACTTTACCGAAAGAACCAAGAAGATGAATCCCTGCAGTCACGACAGCTTTAAATCGAAATAAAAGCAACTGAGACGTTATTATTATTATTATACCTCGTGTACCGTGGCTCATTTTACATTGGACCACGTGACCAACTCTGGAGGTGAGGTTGAGAATATTGAGAAAGCCAAGTTGTGACCGGACTCTGACTCATGTCCATAGGTGGCTGGGTTCTTTTTGGTTGTCTAGCGTCATGGGACCCTCTTTCGAAACTCTCCAAATGTTGCCTTTGGGAGGGGCTGACCCTCAAGCCGACTCGGTTACAGGGGTCAATGGCTGCTGGAAGTGATAGCAGCAACATCGACAACGATTGGCCTCGTGGCCTTCGGTGATGCGGCATTGTTTCAACACAACCAAAACTCTGGACGGATTTTGACCTTCAGCGTCTCATCAGCAGAGTCGGCCTTTCTTGAATTCGTCGCTGAATTGATCGATGTTCACAGGCAAGGGCTAGTTTCAACGTTCATTGTCTCATCGTCGTAGTCAGGCTGGCCAGTACCAATGCTGGCGAACTGCCAAATGTTTATGGTGCTAGTTTGATGCATAGCTCTTGAATACACATACCACATAATCGTCTCCAGCATCGTTGTGGAGAATATGTGACGCATACAATCAGACAACGTGGAGACATTGATTATTACTTCGACTATTATTTTCAATTTTACCAGGTAAGGTCCCCACTGAGCTATGTGGCTCTTTCTCAGCAGCGACCACGACAATAGCTCGACGAAGTGGATTCACGCGTGGAAATGGAGAGCAGGTTGATTCTAAGTGTGGAGGGGAAAACCGGAGGACCTGGAGAAAAATCCACGCGGCCACGGAGAGAAGATGTAAACTCCAAAGACATTGGCATCAGGGTCTGGATTAAACCCACGGCCTCACGTATACCAGGCGAGGTAGTTAACATCTCGCACCATGTCACCCCTTTTTGTTATTTGACAACATAACTACGACTATGATTATTTTGTGTTCATAAACAGCCACGAGATCAATAATAAGAATAAGATGAATTCCAATCAGCTTTGCAATTCCACTTTGTGATCTGCCATGACTTAGCTCTTGTGTACGCGGTGGCGAGATGTTAACTACTCCGGGTTCTCCGGTTTTTCCCCTCATTTAGAATGGACGTGCATTCAGATTATTTGGCTGCTATAAATGTCCACGTGATAAGCCACTTCGTTGAGCTATCATTTGTGATAGCCAGGTTGCTTCTGATAAAGAGATATACAGCTCGGTGAGTCTTACCTGGTAAAAAAAATAGTTTAAAATGTATTTTGTATAGTTTAAAGTGTCCAGGTGGAGTGAGGAACACGCAAACATGTGACTTCGCAGCAAATGGAACACACCTGCGGCAGTTCCCAGTGTGGACATTTTTAAACGCCTCGGTGATGTCTACAGAAGGGGTGGTGGGGACCCGACGGTGCGTGGGCCGTAGGTGACCCGCAACCTCACTTCAAGGCAGCCAGTGGTAGTGGTCAAACACAGTGTGGTGGTGGTGGTGATTGAACACAGTGTGGTGGTGGTGGTTGAACACAGTGTGGTGGTGGTTGAACACAGTGTGGTGGTAGTGGTGGTTGAACACAGTGTGGTGGTGGAACACAGTGTGGTGGTAGTAGTTTAACACAGTGTGGTGGTTGAACACAGTGTGGTGGTAGTGGTGGTTGAACACAGTGTGGTGGTGGTTGAACATAGTGTAGAGGTAATGGTGGTTGAACACAGTGTGGTGGTGGTGGTTGAACACAGTGTGGTGTGGTGGTGGTTGAACATAGTGTAGAGGTAATGGTGGTTGAACACAGTGTGGTGGTGGTGGTGGTGGTTGAACACAGTGTGGTGGTGGTGACAGAACACAGTGTGATTGTTGTGTGGTGGTGGTTGAACAATATGGTGGTAATGGTAGTTGAACAAAGTGTGGTGGTGGTGCTCAAACACAGTGTCGTGGTGATTGAACATAGTGTGGTGGTAGTGTAGTGACATCGCGGATGTCACTGTATGGTGCCGGCCCTAGAGGGGCATGGTGTGTGATGTACTCACAAGGGGTTTCCGGGGGAAAGTTGTCTCAAGAAGAGTCGAGAGAGAGCCAGAGCTCTCTCGAAGGTGGGCGGGCCAAGGGCGGAGCTGTCCCCGACCCGGGAGCATATAAGCCGGGTCCCCGTAGAGACCGGGGTTGGTTGTTGCTACCGTCATCTGAAGATCTACGTTCTACGTCCAGAAAAGTCTCCAAGACGTGGTCCGGAACCCGAGCCATTGTAGCTGACTCCCAGTGTGTTAGTGTAGTTAGCCGAGTGGTCCACCACACTAGGCTGTTATCTGATAAAGGGACCGCTACCCCTTTGTGTATTCGTGTTGGTGTAATAAATGTGTTGCCTCTAAGAAGTACGTCTGTGACTCAGTTGGTCCCACTACAACTGGTGTCGGAAGAGGCCAATAAGCTTATTTATCTAGCTAGCAGTAGATTATGTCTACGCAACGCAGAATACGTACCAGGACATCGGATGACGAGGAGGAAGACCTCATCCCGCAAACAGCCCCGGAGGATGGAGGAGAGGCGCTGCCGGCAGGGCAGGGCGCCGTCCGGCCACGCGACACTTCACCGCTGGCGGGAACGGAGCTGCGGGCGGTGCACGGTCGTCTCGCGGAGCTCCGCCAAGTCGCGGCGTCCATCCTTGCGGATCTCCAACCAGCAGACTCGGCGGTGGCGGAGGGAGCAGCAGAGCTGCTCAAGAACGACGACTCCGCCGCCATTCTCGCCAGGCGGAAACTTCTGTGGCGCGCCCGCGCTCGCTTCCGCGCTCCTCGCCGGCGAGGAGCGTGCAGCCCACAAAATCTGAAGCTGCATCGACATCGCCGGTGGACATCCTGTCTCTCTGGCATCGGCTTCACTTCGTTAAATAATACGTTGCTGCTGGTGGAAACTAGGTGGCCTTCAAGCGGCGGTTCCTCTTGAACGCGACTTGGCTGGGTGGACGGAGGCGGGGTGCTGAGAGCGCTACCTGCCGCCCTTGACGACAATGCTCTTGCAGCATTTCTTATCATCCCGCCATCAGAGAGGTCCACTCTAACTCAGGCTTTCGACCAGATGGCGGCAATTTACGATCCTCCGTTGAATGTGCACCCAAGTTTGCTACACGATGGAAAGGGAAGCCGAGACGCCCCTCACCTTCTGTAGCGAACGTTTGGCACTGGCGAAGGCTGCCTTCCCGAGAATGGACCACGATGGAATCGACACGTTGGTCCTCGAAAGACTGCTGGCCTTGGCCAAGGACCTCAACACTGTTCTGCTGGCCATAGACAATCTCTCGTCTCTCAAGGTTGCTAAATGCATTCAGGCCCAGCAGATTTTCAACGACACAGGCGGTTGGTGGCATGAACCGTGCCCTGTGAGGAGCCGGTTGCACGTGAAAAAGCGGAGCCCATTCCAGCCTGCGCATAACCCAGGGTGGAGGCGGGCGAGGGACAGTGTGGTACGATGGACGGACGAAGAGCGACGGCCAAAGGCATCCCTCATCCTGGAGGCGGTTGCGTCGTCTGCTACAGCTAGACGCACAAGGTGAGGTAAAAGGTAAAAACAACGAGCCTACCTTTACCCTACCTTTTACCTTACCACGATAGAATCACTCTACCCTTACCTTTTACCCTTTAGCAAGGTAAGGTAAAAGCCGAAAAGCAACGAGCCTACATTTACCCTACCTTTTACCCTTACCCCATACGAATTACCCGATTTCAGGGTAATAACTGGGGTACTACACATGAAAAAGGTTTATAACAGGTAAATGCTAGGTACAGCACTTTATTCATACTCTCGAATCGGGCGTTGAGGCTGTAGATGACACCGTCCTCCATAACCTCCTCGTCCCAGTCGTCTTGGTCGATGACGATCTCATCAACAACCTGATTAAGTTCGTCATTGCTGTCGTCCTCGGACGAACGACGGACAATAAGATCCTGCGCCACTCCGGCCCAGTTAGCACATGGACTTGATGAAGAGCGTCGACCACAATGACTGGCGAATGCACGTGAACTCCTGCCCGGCTCTGTTATGCGCGCATTCGCAGGGAGTTGACGTTGCCGGCACTCCTAAGTAGTAGCAGGCCATCTTGTAGTGGGCAAGGAGCAGCTCTTTGCGGGGAGACCACCACTGCATTACGTCAGTGAAGGCGCTGGCCGTGGTGACGCCCATGCCAGAAAACGATCAACTTCATCGCCGTCGTCGATGGACGTTGCTGAACAGCGACCCTCCTCCATATGGGCAGCGACTGCCGTTGGCGGGATCGCGAGCACGTCCGGGTAGTGATGCTGCTGGACAGAGCAGATCGTAGCCAGCTCGTCTTGGTCTGTCGTTTTCGGCAGCTGTGGATTCAAGTAGGATGGCACAATGGTGGTTCCTGAACAAGGAAACCAGAGTACCGCACCAGCTCGGCCTTCATTCTCGTCATGGTCAAGGTCTCATCGATTGCTCTAAGAGCAGCTTCACCATGATCGCAATGACGGATCAGGTGCTCCATTGTCACTGGCACGAGATCCAATGTCGACTTGTGGTCCGCCTCCAACGAGGTCATGACCTGGCATGGCATTCGCATGAATGCTGTCACGCCCGTGATGTTTGTCCACTGCAGTTCAGGAAAGCACCGACGCTGATCACATCCTGGAAGTGCGCCATGATAACCTGGTGGCGAGTCCTCGTGCGTCGGCTCCTTGCTGGCGAGCTTGACAATCTCGGCCTCGTGGCGGTACGACTGCCGGACGACCTTGCTGCACCTGATATTGACGAGTGCCTCGCGCAGTTCGGCGTTGGTTGACTTGATCAGTTTGAGAACTTGGACAACGCCGATGTGGACCGAATGATCCGCGCAGCGAATACGGTGGCAAGCCCGCAACTGCTCAGATCTGTCATTCGCGTTGACCAGGGCGAACAACCTCTTGACATCACTGATCGCATCGGAGCCATTCTCGCTGGTGACAGCGAGCAGCTTGGTCGAAACATTGCGCCCGAGGCTTTAGAGGTGCTCAAACAGAGCGCTTGCCGAATCCCCTTCCAGACTGCACATCGAGGATCGTCAGCAGCATGGATTTTGACACACCAGATTTCGTGTCGATCCAGTGCACCGTGACCATCCAAAATCCCTTCAGGTTGTGGTTCGACCACCCGTCGATGGTGAGCGAGATGGCGACATCCAGGTTGGAGAAGAACGCCCTGATGATGGGCAGCATGATGGCGTGATGCTTGACAATCCCGCTAATGATGGTGTGGGTCGACAGACAAAGAGATTGCACCTTGGATAACAAAATCAACCACTGCGTTCTCAAACTTTACCAGGAGGCAATCCGGGATTGCTGGCCGACTCAGCGTTTGCTGCATTAGGCGGCTCGCCGATGCCGACGTCCCGACCTCGCTGCCTGGGGCGAGCACATTGTGCTTCTTGAGGTAGGTTTCACACCCGACGCGTTCGTGTGGGAGGAAAACCACTCGCAGCAGTGCACGCACTGCCGCTTGCTGCACATGGGGATCCCCCTCCATCCAATCATGCGTGTGCTCTTAACGTGGGGTTTGACACGTCGGTTGTCCAGGAGGGAAACTGTGCTAGTTTATGCGTCGCCGGCACTTCCGGAGGGAGCGTCATCTGAAATGTGGCGCCGTGTTTCATATACGACCCTCCCAGAATAGGGATGAAGGGGTGATGGATAAACTTTGTACCGAGAGTATGGATTTGTCCAAGGGCCAGAAGGGAAAAGCTACTATTGCTTTTGCGCAAATTCTCGGACATCTTTAGCAAGGGAAAATTTGATATTGGTTGCACATGCGCTTGAGTCATCATATTGATACGGGTGACGCCGCTCTTATCCGCCAGAATCCCTACCGGCTGACTAAATGTTGGCCGCGGACATTATTTCACCGTCCACCCGCCCGTGGGGAGCCCAATTGTACTTGTAAAAAAACACGATGATAGCTTGCGTTTCTGCGTTGACTTCCGTAAGCTTAATAAGGTCTCCGTCACAGATGCGTATCCCTTACCTCGGATGGATGACTCGTTTGCTGCTTTGGCGGGGCGCGGTTCTTCTTTACCCTTGATCTCCTATCCGGGTTCTGGCAGTTTCCGCCTGATGAAGCCTCGAAACCTAAGACTGCCTTTCATACACCACACGGCTTGCTTGAATTCAGTCAGCTTCCCATGGGTCTTCATTCTGCGCCAGCCACATTCCAGCGATCGATGGAACTGGTCCTGGCTGGTCTTTAGTGGGATTCGTGCTTAATATACCTCGATGATATTATCGTCTTCAGCCGTATGTTCGATGAACACCTAGAACGTCTACGCGCTGTTTTTCTCAAAATGCGTGCGGCTAACCTGAAATTTAAGCCACAGAAATGTCCCCTTCTCCAGAAATTGTTTCGGTATCTTGGCCACATAGTTAGCGAATCAGGTATTGCGACCGACCCACTCAGATAAAACCGCGTGCATCCGAACTTGGCCGACCCCACGTCAGTGGGGAGCTACACAGTTTCATAGGATTTGCGTCTTACAATTGCCGCTTTGTTGTCGGGTTCATGTCCATGACTAAACCCCTCCATGCATTGACAGCTAAGGGTCATTAGTTTCATTGGGGGCAGGAGAAGGCTGCATTTTGTGCCATCTGGGATAGCTTGGTGAATGCCCCTCCACTGCGCTACCCTGATTTTTCTTTGTCGTTCATCCTTGATACGGATGCTAGCAACACCGGAATTGGAGCTGTTTTGTCTCAGGTTTTCAACGACGTTGAGAGTGTTGTTGCGTATGGCAGCAGGGTGCTGTCTCCAGCCGAACAGTGCTACTGTGTCACGCACTGGGAACTGTTGGCTATTGTGGTCTTTGTGCAGCAGTATCGCCCCTACTTGTATGGTTGACACTTTGAGGTGCGCTCTGACCATGCAGCGCTCCAGTACGCACTGTGTGTCGACCAACCGTCAGGCCAACTATCACGCTGGATGGGGGTCTTTTAGGACTACTCCTTTCGAGTTACTTATCGCAAGGGTTCCTGTCATATAAACGCTGATGCCCTGTCGTGATTGCCAATGAGCGAGGGTGTGCGTGCTTTTGGGGCTCCGGACGGTGTAAACCAGCCAATGTGACCTCGCCCCCTTCACCTCGTGACGCCGGCCAAGGCTGTGACAGTCGAGGGGGACGGCAGTTCCGCCACGCGGGACGCCGTCATTGGGTTGGACTACGAGGAATGGGGACGCCTCCAGGCGGAGGACGCTTCCCTGCTTAATTATGACGTGTCAGAGACACTGATGTGGGCACGGATCGGCGCAGTGTCGCCTCTGTCATTCGTCGGGGCGGCTTGCTCATGCTTTGGGACGGGGGCTGCGCCGTTATAGCATTGTCATGCCCAGTGCCCTGTGAGGCAGGGTTGTTTGGGCTGTACACGAGCGTCTCTTGCACCTGGGCGTGCAAAAAACGCTGGCCACACTCAAGTTAGATTTCTTTTGGCCTGTCATGGCTGAGGATATCGCTAATTTGCTCAAAGGTTGTGTGCAGTGTGCGTGGCGGGAGCAGCCGGCGAAACCCTGTTGCCCACCATTACAATCGATTCAGGTTTCACGCATTAACAAACTTATTGCTCTGGACATCCTTGGTGCGTTTCCCACTACCCCTTGGGGAATAAGTATTTGCTTGTGGGAGTCGAGTATTTTTCACGCTGGCCTGGGGCGTGGCCGCTCCCCAACAATCGGCAGCGACGATCACTGAGGCAATCCTCAATGGTTATGTAAGGGACAAGGGTGCTCCCGAACGTCTTTTGACCGATCGGAGCTAAACATTTTCTTCTAAATTGTTGTGAAGTCTGCGATTTGTTAGGAATGAAGAAAGTACGCACGTCACCATACCGCTGCAGACGGATGGCATGGTTGAGTGGCTGCATAGGACTCTGACCTCTATGTTAAGCCATCAGGTCAGTGAGTCCCAACTCGATTGGGACTTACACATCCCCGCAGTCCTGGCTGCTTGTAGATGGCCCCTCACGCATCCACCGGCTACTCACGATCCCCCAATTGATGTTCAGTTACAAGCCGCACCCAACAGGGCTAAATCTAAGATTTCGAGGCTTTCCGAGGCAGGGGAAGCTTCCAGGGTAAATTCTGAATCGTGCCAATTAGCCAACGAGCACCTTAAGGGGGTCCGTACTTCTACGCATGAGTGGGTACCTGGGGACAGTGCCTGGTTGCACTGTCCACAGGTACCGGTGGGTACGTTGCCTCAATTGTTCAAACCCTGGGGAGGCCGGTTGATGTCATTGGGGTTGCTTGGCCGCAGTGTGTCCAGATCCACTTGGGACAGCGAAGTTGGTTCGTACATCCCTCTCACCTGAAGCCATTTTTCGCTCCGCGCAAGTTCGTATCATCTCCATACCGCAGGGCCGAGTGTCGAGTTTGTCCGACGAGCCGGGGTGTGTGCCCGCTGAGGTTGGTCCGCAGCGGAGTGATTTCATTCCATCCTCAGGTGCCGCGTGCCTGATGTCTCCCAAGCAGCCGCCTGTGCCGGCTTCGCTGGCTTCAGACGAGGAGGATCCGTCGACCCGGCCTACTGTTCTTTGTGAGGAACCGGGTTCGGCGGAACATTTGCATATTCCCCCCAGGACCTCCAGTGTGAGCGATCCCACCTTCCCTGAGGGCCCGGCAACACGGACTCCCTCAAAGACTCGGTTTTAGTGATCCCCATGCACACACGTTCCCACACTGTCAGTTGCTTATTGTGCTCATTGGGTCATGGCGGCTATTGGCTGAACCTAGCCATTGTGTTTGCGGACGTTGTTACACGGTGAAGATGGGAGGTGTTGGTGAGTAAGAGTTTCTGAGCATTCACGTGTTTCCGTTTTTTTTCTCTTCTCTCACGAGTTATTGTTCGGGCTTACACCCTCTTTCCCCGTTAATTATGTGCATTTGTTAATAGTGTAATTATTGTGGCTTTGGGTATTTATTGGTAATTGTTATTGTTTTGTTGAGGCACACATAGCAGTTTATAGCCTTTAACTTACCCTTTTATCGCTTTACTCACTTGCTTCGTTTTAAGGGGGAGTTGACAGCCAGGACGGCTGTGTGCTATGAAGAGGGGGGTGATGTAGTGACATCACGGATGTTACTGTATGGTGCCTGCCCTAGAGGGCATGGCGTGCAATGTACTCACTTCGCGGACATCACGTTCGCAGCAGCATCGTGCATGTCACCAAGTATTTCCAGCTCTAGCAAGGCACGGCGTGCGATGCACCATCATCGCGGACACCCGTTGGTGGGTGAAGTACCAGCCCTAGTGAGGACTTGGTGAGCGCTGGGATAGCGCAGTGGCACCACGCGTGGCGTGCAGTGCTGTCTCCTACCAGAGGAGTGGGAGAGTGTTAACCCAGGGACAGGGTTACCCTGGGCCATGGCACTCTGGTTGACCCCGAAGGCACGTGACCGGCAAAGTCTACAGGGGTGCCCCCAGGTGGGGGCTAAGGGGTGGTCACGTGTCCGGGGGAAAGTTGTCTCAAGAAGAGTCGAGAAGAGCCAGAGCTCTCTCGAAGGTGGGCTGGGCCAAGGGCGGAGACGGCCCCGACCCGGGAGCATATAAGCTACGTCATCTGAAGATCTACGTTCTATGTCCAGAAGAGTCTCCAACACGTGGTCTGGAACCTGAGCCTTTGTAGCTGACTCCCAGTGTGTTAGTGTAGTTAGCCGGGTGATCCACCACCCTAGGCTGTTATCTGGTAAAGGGGAGGCGACCCCTTTGTGTATTCGTGTTGGTGTAATAAATGTGTTGCCTCTAAGAAGTACGTCTGCGACTCAGTAGGGCCCACTACAGTAGTATTGGTTGAACACAGTGTGGTGGTAGAACACTGTGGTGGTGGAACATAGTGTGGTGGTGGTTGTGGTTGAACACAGTGTGGTGGTGGTGATTGAATACAGTGTAGTGGTGGTGGTGGTTAAATACAGTGTGGTGGTGGTGATTGAACAGAGTGTGGTCGTGGTGGTGGTTGAGACGGAACAGTGAGTGTCTGGCAGACCGAGTCCTCAGCACGGGTGGAGGAACAAAACGAGGAGTGAAGTTCACGGGGACAGTCACCGTGGTGGTGGTCGTGGCAGCAGCAGCGATAGAAGAGCGACAAGGAGGCGACTGACTAATGTGTAGGGGAGGGGTGGGTTGGGGTGTATCGTCCCGCTCCGATCTCTCCCCCGGCTCACCCCCTAACTCCCCCCACAAGCCCCGCCCCTCAGCCCGCCCCTCGGCACAGTCGATCTCGATGTATGTCCTCGTGTTGCTTTTATGGGGCGGTTATTGCGCCCCTATAAATCAAACCGACTCCAGCAAATATTGACTCAGCCTCTTCTGGGAGGGCGGGGGAGGTACGATAGGAACCGGGCTATAGGCCACCCCGTTCCCCATTACAATTACCAATACCCCCATAAGAATCTCAATTACCAATATCCCATAGGCGTCTCAATTACCAATACCCCATAGGGCTCTCAATTACCAATACCCCATAGGCGTCTCAATTAGCAATACCCCAAGGGCTCTCAATTATCAATACCCCCATAGGCGTCTCAATTACCAATACCCCATAGGGCTCTTAATTACCAATACCCCATAGGAATCTCAATCACCAATTCCCCATAGGAGTCTCAAATACCAATACCCATAGGCGTCTCAATTACCAATACCCCATAGGCGTCTCAATTATCAATACCCATAGGAGTCTCAATTACCAATACCCCATAGGAATCTCAATCACCAATACCCCATAGGAGTCTCAATTACCAATACCCCATAGGAATCTCAATTACCAATACACCCATAGGAATCTCAATCACCAATACCCCATAGGCGTCTCAATTACCAATACCCCATAGGGACTCAATTAGCAATACCCCATAGGAGTCTCAATTACTAATACCCCATAGGAGTCTCAATTACCAATACCCCATAGGAATCTCAATTACCAATACCCCATAGGAATCTCAATTACCAATACCCCATAGGAATCTCAATTACCAATACCCCATAGGAATCTCAATTACCAATACCCCATAAGAGTCTCAATTACCAATACCCCATAGGAATCTCAATTACCAATACCCCATAGGAGTCTCAATCACCAATACCACATAGGAATCTCAATTACCAATACCCCATAAGAGTCTCAATTACCAATACCCCATAGGAGTCTCAATTACCAATACCCCATAGGAATCTCAATCAGCAATACCCCATAGGAATATCAATTACCAATACCCCATAGGAGTCTCAATTACAATACCCCATAGGAGTCTCAATACCAATACCCCATAGGAATCTCAATTACCAATACCCCATAGCAATCTCAATTACCAATACCCCATAGAAATCTCAATTACCAATACCCCATAGGAGTCTCAATTACCAATACCCCATAGGAATCTCAATTACCAATACCCCATAGGAATCTCAATTACCAATACCCCATAGGAATCTCAATTACCAATACCCCATAGGAGTCTCAATTACCAATACCCCATAGGAATCTCAATTACCAATACCCCATAGGAGTCTCAATTACCAATACCCCGATAGGAATCTCAATTACCAATACCCCATAGGAGCCTCAATTACCAATACCTCATAGGAATCTCAATTGCCAATATCCCCATAGGCGTCTCAATTACCAATACCCCCATAGGAATCTCAATTACCAATACCCCATAGGAGTCTCAATTACCAATACCCCGATAGGAATCTCAATTACCAATACCCCATAGGAGTCTCAATTACCAATACCTCACAGGAATCTCAATTGCCAATACCCCATAGGCGTCTCAATAACCAATACCCCATAGGAATCTCAATTACCAATACCCCATAGGAATCTCAATTACCAATACCCCATAGGAGTCTCAATTACCAATACCCCATAGGAGTCTCAATTACCAATACCCCATAGGAGTCTCAATTACCAATACCCCATAGGAGTCTCAATTACCAATACCTCATAGGAATCTCAATTGCCAATATCCCCATAGGCGTCTCAATTACCAATACCCCATAGGAATCTCAATTACCAAATCCCCATAGGAGTCTCAATTACCAATACCCCATAGGATCTCAATTACCAATACCCCATAGGAATCTCAATTGCCAATACCCCCATAGGAGTCTCAATTACCAATACCCCATAGGAATCTCAATTGCCAATACCCCATAGGATTCTCAATTACCAATACCCCATAGGAATCTCAATTACCAATACCCCATAGGAATCTCAATTACCAATACCCCATAGGAATCTCAATTACCAATACCCCATAGGAGTCTCAATTACCAATACCCCATAGGAATCTCAATTACCAATACCCCATAGGAGTCTCAATTACCAATACCCCATAGGAATCTCAATTACCAATACCCCATAGGAGCCTCAATTACCAATACCTCATAGGAATCTCAATTGCCAATACCCCATAGGCGTCTCAATTACCAATACCCCATAGGAATCTCAATTACCAATACCCCATAGGAGTCTCAATTACCAATACCCCATAGGAATCTCAATTACCAATACCCCATAGGAGTCTCAATTACCAATACCCACAGGAATCTCAATTGCCAATATCCCCATAGGCGTCTCAATAACCAATACCCCATAGGAATCTCAATTACCAATACCCCATAGGAATCTCAATTACCAATACCCCATAGGAGTCTCAATCACCAATACCCCATAGGAGTCTCAATTACCAATACCCCATAGGAGTCTCAATTACCAATACCCCATAGGAGTCTCAATTACCAATACCTCATAGGAATCTCAATTGCCAATATCCCCATAGGCGTCTCAATTACCAATACCCCATAGGAATCTCAATTACCAAAATCCCCATAGGAGTCTCAATTACCAATACCCCATAGGAGTCTCAATTACCAATACCCCATAGGATCTCAATTACCAATACCCCATAGGAATCTCAATTGCCAATACCCCATAGGAATCTCAATTACCAATACCCCATAGGATCTCAATTACCAATACCCCATAGGAATCTCAATTGCCAATACCCCATAGGAGTCTCAATTACCAATACCCCATAGGAATCTCAATTGCCAATACCCCATAGGATTCTCAATTACCAATACCCCATAGGAATCTCAATTGCCAATACCCCATAGGAGTCTCAATTACCAATACCCCATAGGAATCTCAATTGCCAATACCCCATAGGAGTCTCAATTACCAATACCCCATAGGAATCTCAATTGCCAATACCCCATAGGAGTCTCAATTACCAATACCCCATAGGAATCTCAATTGCCAATACCCCATAGGATTCTCAATTACCAATACCCCATAGGAATCTCAATTGCCAATACCCCCATAGGAGTCTCAATTACCAATACCCCATAGGAATCTCAATTGCCAATACCCCCATAGGAGTCTCAATTACCAATACCCCATAGGAATCTCAATTACCAATACCCCATAGGAGTCTCAAAATCTCAACACGTGGGGACCCCTTTCCCTGGAGACCCCTGGGAGCTGTCTGGGAGTGGGGGTCCCTTGGGGTAGGGAACCCTGACGCTGGGGTGCCTGGGGATGGGGTCCCATGGGGGGGGGNTCCGTGAGGCCCCCTGAGTGTGGGGCTCCGTGGGGGTGGGATCCGCTGGGGGCGGAGCGAAGGGTCGCGTGGAACAGTAGCTGCGGGTTGCAGAGTCAATACGGTGAGGGTCTCTCTCGCCATAAACCGGGTGCCGTGTTTACTCACTTTAGCGGCCACACAGGCTCACAAGCACGGGCCGGGAGAGCCTCCTCTTACTCACCCTCACCACCACCACCGCTCACCCACACTCACCTACACCACTCACACTCACAGCACTCACCTGTACTCACCTACACCACTCACCAACACCACTCATCTACAGCACTCACCTACACCACTCACACCCACAGCACTCACCTGCACTCACCTACACCACTCACACCTACAGCACTCACCTGCACTCACCTACACCACTCACACCTACAGCCCACACCTCGCAGCACTCACACTCTCCCACACACACCTTCACCACTCATCTACACCACTCACACCTACAGCAATCACCTGCACTCACCTACACCACTCACCTACAGCTCACACCTCGCAGCACTCACAACTCACCCACACACACACCTTCACCACTCACCTTCACCATTCACCCCCACAGCACTCACCTGCACTCACCTGCACTCAGCTACACCACTCACCTACAGCCCACACCTCGCAGCACTCAAACTCACCCACACACACCTTCACCACTCACACCCACAACACTCACCCACACTCACCTTCACCACTCACCTACTAAACAAAGACAAACCTGCCCCACATAGCGCCTTAAGTTCTGTTAGCGATAGCCAATGAATGCCGGCATGGCACACGGGTAGGTTCGTGGCTAGCACCTCACCCGACCGCCTTTGTTTCCCGAGTGGCAATGTTCATACGTTACACCAGCAACTCATTTGAGGCTGAGTCGACCTAGGGGGGGCTCAAGATACACCCATTCACACTGATCGACACTCAGCACCCACACCCGTGTGCACAGGTGAGCCCCCCCCCGCACCTGCCTGCGCCCACCCCAACGTCTAATCACCACGACGGCCTCGCCCGTGGCCGTGAGTCACGGGCGCTGTTCAACTCCACGGCGAGATAGCAGCAACATCGCGCCACGGCACGCCATAAACCCACGCGCATATGGGTGGGGGGGGGGTCCATAGGGGAGGAGGAGGGGAGGGATGAGGAGGAGGCCGAGGGCGGGGGTGGGGTGTCTGTGTGAGCATGGGTCTCTGTGCGCGAGTCTGTGCGTCGCTTTGTGAGTCTGCTGTATGTCTATGGATCTCCACGGTGAGTCTCTGGGGCTCTATGTAAGTCATTGTTGACAGGACCTTAAAACCATGTTTTCCAGTAAAACATATTTATCAATGGACCTCCTTTCACCAAACTGAAACCTTTTACGAGGAATCATGTCTGCATTAACTACAATGCTTGTGGTAAGAATGCAAACAAAACACGCTCTGATAATATATGTATAATAATAGACGCCAAAAAGCCAAAAGGCGTCCTCTGGTCTAACACCGTTTGGGACTAGGCTCAAAAGAAAGCTGTCTCTGGTGTGGACCAATCAGTTTAAAAGACAATGAATATGTAGTGAGTCCAACTGAGTCCCAGACGTTATCTTGGGAGCAACACTATTTATTATACAACAGCACGCAACACAACACGATCTACACTCGGGTCTCGAATGCCCATCTAGCCACGCTACGGCAGAACTTGACACAGTTCGCTCTCCCGGCACGGACCACAGGCTGCTGGGTCCCGGACCACGTGGCTCGAGTCTTCTTCTCCCCGACGTGGATCTTCTTCACACCAGCACGTGACGAACCCCGAGCTGCTCACGGGGCCCTCGTTATAAGGCCCCGGGCTGGGGCTGGCTCCGCCCCTCGCCCCGCCCACCTTGCAGGTCTCTCGAGCTCCTTCTCGAAGGCTCCCGAGAGCTCTTTTGGACCACGTGACCACCATGCGGCTCCCGTCCACGGGTGGCCCCCCTCCAATATCATCCGGTCACGTGACAGCGGGTCAACCAGCGTATCGTGCCTCAACGTAACCCTGGCTGGCTGACGCTCCCTCTCGCTCCTCACCGGGAGCCCGCACCACACACTGTACGTGGGGCCTCCACGCTGACCAGCGCTCACCCAAGCCCCGCTAGGGCTGGTGGTACTCCACCCCGTCACCCGGGCTGCCCGTAATGACAACACCTTACCCGCCGTGGCTTCGTAGGCCCGGCACCACACAGTGACAACCACAGTCACTATACATATATATTATTCGAGTATGTTTTTTGTTTGCATTCTGACCACAAGTATTGTGGTTAATGCAGATATGATTCCTTGTAAAAAAGGTTTAAGTTTGGTGTTTTAACATCTCAACACCTGTTTCGTTGCCAGAAAAAAGGGGAAAACCTATTTTCATAAAACATATTTAACCTGGAAATTCCCTCTGGTTTTCAGTGACCCAGACCACTCAGTGATGATGGTGAGGAGGAGGGGTCTGGGGAGGGAGGGTGGGAGCGAGGAGGATGCCAGTTAGGAACCCCGCTCGGGACCAACTCTGTCGCAATTGCCACGAGCGTCGCTGTGGAAACTCTCAGGAACAGAAGGGTGCAGCAGGCAATGCGAGCAGCATTGATGGGGTGAGTGTGCTGCGGCAGCAGCACTGATTTCCGCCACTTCTGTGCGTGATCTCAATTAATTGCGGTGTAATCTTTCAAAATGTAGCAAGTTCGGACCGTGACACTGGCAAGCGACGGCCAACTGCTATTTTCCAATCACGTCACGGGACCTTAACGTCCGCTGTGAGCGAAGCAGACAGAGCGCAGTAGTGGTATTATTATTACGACGGTGAATACCACACCGCCGCAGTGTTAACCAGGGCGGCCCTCCGGAGTCGAACCGCGCACCCCTTAAATCACAACGTGCTGCCCCGAGGCAGCGTCACCGCTTTCAAGGCGCCTGCTTCCCTTATCAGTGTCGATAACTACACATATCTAAGTATATATGTGCGAATATAAAATAAAAACATTTTTTCTCTTTCTTTAACACATCACCCACTAGCCACAACTTCAGCGCCGCCGGTTCAGGGTGAGCGTGAACGCCACCCCCCCCCCCCCCCTCTGCACTGCGCCCCAACGCTGAACCAACACGCGTGCAGCTCCAGTCGGCAACCAATCTCATGGAGCGGTTTCCCACCTTTTGGGTCTCATCAGCAGCAGCAGCAACCAGGCTTTGCGGCTCGGGTTCGCGACTCCCCCCACCAACCCCGCCCCTCCCCACCAACCCCGCCCCTCCCCCACCAACCCCACCTCCCGTTTGGACCACGCGGGGCGGGGCGGAGAAATCCGGGGCAATTCCCCAGCGGCCCGCAGCGCGGCGCCTGAGACCTCGCGACCGCAGGGAGCCCGGGGCGCGGGTTGGGGTGGGGGGTTAGGGTACGGGGGGGGGTTAGGTAGGGGGGGGTTAGGGTACGGGCGGGGTTAGGGTACGGGGGGGGGGTTAGGTAGGGGGGTTAGGGTACGGGGGGGGTTAGGGTAGGGGGGGTTAGGGTAGGGGGGNTTAGGGTACGGGGGGGGGGGTTAGGGTAGGGGGGGGGTTAGGGTAGGGGGGGTTAGGGTAGGGGGGGGTTAGGGTACGGGGCGGGGTTAGGGTACGGGGGGGGTTAGGGTAGGGGGGGTTAGGGTAGGGGGGGGTTAGGGTACGGGGGGGGGGAATCCTAACGAGACCCCCCAGCCCTCCCCCCACCCCTCTTCCTCCCCCGGGGAAGAATATGGACACAACCCCCATCCCCCCAGGAGCAGGGGGGAGGGGAGAATAGCCCCTCACCCCCCTTGAGAGGGGGGGGGTAGGGGGACACAGCCCCCACCCCTCAGGAGGAGGGGGGAGGGACAGCCCCACACCCCCTTGAGAGGGGGGGGACACAGCCCCCACCCCCCAGGAGAAGAGGGCCATGAATCGTCTCCCAGCGCTGTGGACGCGAGAAGCGACCTGCATCGTCAAGGGGCACCCCCAGTGGCAGCTGTCCCTGTGCGAACACGAGGCGACTCGGGCACGCGACCTGCGAGCGGGATCTTTAAGAGCCAGCTCGTTCAAGCCTTCAACGTGGAGCAGGAGAAGAATATTCAAGGCTGCCTCTGTGCTTTACAGGGAGCCAGTGTCGGGAGCAAGAATTGGATGTGATGTGTTTCACAATTAACTGAATGCATAGAAGTACGCTACAACCGATGTCCTGTAGATACAGCCTTGTGCTGGGGGGGGGGGGGGGGCTGATTGGAGGCTCCCCCGAGCGAGCTTGTGGTGAGATGTTGTAAATAGTGCAGGTGGCGGTGTAGTTCGCCATCACGGCCCCGTGTGACATCTCCCCTTCGAGGTTCACCATTAGTGTTTGTGTGGCCTAGCTTGCATTATCACCATCATCGTCATCAGCAGTGGCTACCAAGATCTCTCCACTGCTGGATGACAACCCATCCGGCTCCAGCGTGAAACGAAGCGAGTCCGTCGCTCCGTCCCCCCCGCTCGCCCGCCACACCTCGTTCGGCTGCCATCCCGTCCCGACTCAACACCGCGTCGCCCTTCACGCACTCGGTCAATCAGAGCCTCCCGATGGGCACGTGTCCTTCTCTCACCCACGTGTCCTTCTCTCACCCACGTGACTTTCCCTCACCCACGTGTCCTTCTCTCACCCACGTGACCTGCTCTCACCCACGTGTCGTTCCCTCACCCACGTGACCTCTCTCACCCACGTGTCGTTCCTCACCCACGTGTCCTTCTCTCACCCACGTGACCTTCCCTCACCCACGTGTCGTTCCCTCACCCACGTGACCTGCTCTCACCCACGTGTCGTTCTCACCCACGTGTCCTTCTCTCACCCACGTGACCTTCCCTCACCCACGTGTCGTTCCTCACCCACGTGTCGTTCCTCACCCACGTGTCCTTCTATCACCCACGTGTCGTTCCCTCACCCACGTGACCTTCTCTCACCCACGTGTCCTTCTCTCACCCACGTGTCCTTCTCTCACCCACGTGACCTTCTCTCACCCACGTGTCGTCCTCTCACCCACGTGTCCTTCTCTCACCCACGTGTCCTTCTCTCACCCACGTGTCTTCTCTCACCCACGTGTCCTTCTCTCACCCACGTGACCTTCTCTCACCCACGTGTCCTTCTCTCACCCACGTGACCTTCTCTCACCCACGTGTCGTCCTCTCACCCACGTGTCCTTCTCTCACCCACGTGTCCTTCTCTCACCCACGTGTCCTTCTCTCACCCACGTGTCCTTCTCTCACCCACGTGTCCTTCTCTCACCCACGTGTCCTTCTCTCACCCACGTGACCTTCTCTCACCCACGTGTCGTCTCTCACCCACGTGTCTTCTCTCACCCACGTGTCCTTCTCTCACCCACGTGTCCTTCTCTCACCCACGTGACCTTCTCTCACCCACGTGTCGTCTCTCACCCACGTGTCCTTCTCTCACCCACGTGTCCTTCTCTCACCCACGTCTTCTCTCACCCACGTGTCGTTCCCTTCACCCACGTGTTTCTCTCACCACGTGTCTTCTCTCACCCACGTGTCGTTCCTCACCCACTGGCCTTCTCTCACCCACGTGACCTTCTCTCACCCACGTGACCTTCTCTCACCCACGTCGTTCCTCACCCACGTGTCGTTCCTCACCCACGTGACCTTCTCTCACCCACGTGTCGTTCTCACCCACGTGTCGTTCTCTCACCCACGTGTCGTTCTTTCACCACGTGTCCTTCTCTCACCCACGTGTCGTTCTCTCACCCACGTGACCTTCTCTCACCCACGTGACCTCCTCTCACCCACGTGTCGTTCCCTCACCCACGTGTCGTTCTCTCCCCACGTGTCGTTCCTCACCCACGGACCTTCTCTCACCCACGTGTCTTCTCTCACCCACGTGACCTTCTCTCACCCACGTGTCGTTCCCTCACCCACGTGTCGTTCTCTCACCCACGTGTCGTTCCCTCACCCACGTGACCTTCTCTCACCCACGTGTCGTTCCCTCACCCACGTGTCGTTCCCTCACCCACGTGTCGTTCCCTCACCCACGTGTCGTTCCCTCACCCACGTGACCTTCTCTCACCCACGTGTCGTTCCCTCACCCACGTGTCCCTCACCCACGTGTCGTTCCCTCACCCACGTGTCGTTCCCTCACCCACGTGACCTTCTCTCACCCACGTGTCGTTCCCTCACCCACGTGTCGTTCCCTCACCCACGTGTCGTTCCCTCACCCACGTGTCGTTCCCTCACCCACGTGACCTTCTCTCACCCACGTGTCGTTCTCTCACCCACGTGTCGTTCTCTCATCTGTGTGTTGTGGTGGTTGTGGTGTTGGTTTTAGTGGTTGTGGTGATTGTTATGGTTGTGGTGGTGTTTGTGGTGGCGGTTGTGGTGGTGGTTGTGGTGGTGGTTGAGGGATAGAGACAAGGCCGATGAGTCAGACGCCTTCTATAAGCTCCTGTCCCAGGTGCTAGCTGGAGTGGGCCCTCGGGATAGATTCATCCTGTTCGATGACTTTAATGTCCGAGTGGGTCATGACGCAGACACCAGGGTTGGAGTGATCGAAAGGCATGGACCAGATCGGCTCAATAATAACGGAAGGAGGTTGCTAGACTTCTGTGCAGCCTATGGGCTTGTAATTACGAACACGCTGTTACAGCATGCACGTTAGGTCCAAGCAAGAACATCTGGTGAACTTTATTATGAAGGACCAGCGGATGTGGGCCCATGTCCTTGACACCAGGACCAACCGTGGAGCTGATCGTCTCACTGACCATCAACTTGTCATCTGTAAGATGCGCCTGCCATTCTTCCACTCCGGTGGTGGGTATACACCCAGGACCCATTCAAACCCACAGTGGCCTGGTCTCAGCTAGATGAGGATAGTTTCGAGCAGGAATTTCAACATCGCTTGCAGCTGGGGTTAACATCGTGACCCCTCCTTCTAATGCTGAGTGGAAATGGGTGAGGTTCAGGACTGTGGCTCATGCAGCTGCAACAGATGCATGGCGTATGCGGTTCAGACCCCCACAGACTCTGGCTGAAGGAGGAGGTGTTCCGGCTGGACGAGAGAAAACGACAGGCCCACTCCCGTTAACTACAACATCTAACATTAGAGAATGAGGAGGCTTGCCGCAGCCTTCGCTCGGAGATCCGGAGAGCCGTGCGGCACTGCAAGGATGAGTAGTTGGTGCGGGTTCTGAGGAGATAGAATCTGCCTCAGTAGCCCACAATCAGCGCCTCACCTATCACCATCCTTAAGGAAAAGAACAGTGATCCGATCTACGACCCCCAGGAACAGGCCTGCAAGTTTTAGAGCATATGTGTGAGGTTTTGGTGGAGGGGAATTCCTCAGCCCAGACAACATCATTGGGCAAGGTGGGGATGGCCCTGCTAGGTTGCGGTGCCTCAAATATTGGCAGAAGTAGCCGCTCCTTCTCAATGATTGACTGAGGTGCCATCTGTGGAGGATGTGCGAAGGGCGATCCGAAGTCTGAGACGAGGAAAAGCGCCGGGCAGGAACGATCTCCCAAGCGAAATGCTGAGGAGGGTGGCATCTGTGCGCAGACTGCACTACATGACGACATAACAACAGTCTGGACCACAGGACGGGTTCAGCAGGATTGGAAGGATGCCCTGGTGGTCCAGGGACCGCACAGATTATAACAACTACAGGGGCATCTCTTCTCGGTGTGCCGGGAAAGGTCCTGGCAAGGATGATTCAACATCGCCTTGCCAGGCACGTTGGGGAGAAGCTTGCGGAGCCCCAATGCGGTTTCAGACCAGGGCGGCCCTGCACGGGTGACATGCTCCCTGTCCGTCTGCTACAGCAGAGGTGCAGGGCATTCCAACAAGACCTACATCTCTGCTTTATTGGTTGAATGGTTAAGTAGTTGTGTAGTTGTGTTGGCTGTGTAGTTGTGTGGTTGTGTGGTTGTGTGGTTGTGTGGTTGTGCGGCTGAGTGGTTGTGTTGGCTATGTGGGCATCAGCGTCACCAAAGTGTCTAGTCTGATGATGGTGGTGGTGGTGATGGCCACTCGTGTGGCGTAGACTAACAACGGAATTGCAGCCGAGCAACGGAACGCGTCCCGAAGCCTTGTCCGGCGGGGACGCGGAGCGACACAGTCAGCTCGCCTGCAGCTCACAGAGTGGGGCATGGGGCGAATACGGGCGATCTTTGCCGTGTCGTACACGTGTGGAGTAGTACACGTGTGTGTAGTACACGTGTGTAGTAGAACACGTGTGTGTGCGGTACACGCGTGTGTGTGGTACACGTGTGGAGTAGTACACGTGTGTGTAGTACACGTGTGTACAATTACACGTGTGTGTGTACACGTGTCTAGTAGTACACGCGTGTGTGTGTGGTACACTTGTGTGTGGTACACGTGTGTGTGTGTAGTGGTACACGTGTGTGTGTGTAGTGGTACACGTGTGTGTAGTAGTACACGTGTGTGTGTAGTAGTACACGTGTGTGTGTGTAGTGGTACACGTGTGTGTGTAGTGGTACACGTGTGTGTGTGTAGTGGTACACGTGTGTAGTAGTACACGTGTGTGTGTAGTAGTACACGTGTGTGTGTGGTACACGTGTGGAGTAGTACACGTGTGTGTGATACACGTGTATGTGTGGTACACGTGTGTAGTAGTACACGTGTTTGTGTGTGTGGTAGTACACGTGTGTGTGTGGTACACGTGTGTGTGTAGTAGTACACGTATGTAGTAGTACACGTGTGTACTAAAACACGTGTGTGTGTGGTACACGTGTGTGTAGTGGTACACGTGT